>JAJHUR010110215.1:9269-22869 GCA_027495735.1 Lutjanus campechanus | reverse complement strand
CCCCCCCCCCCCCCCCCGCCCCCCCCCCCCTCCCCCCCCCCCCCCCCCCCCCCCCCCCCCCCCCCCCCCCCCCCCCCCCCCCCTCCCCCCCCCCCCCCCCCCCCCCCCCATTGTCACACTCTATCCTAATGATGAAGTTGAAAAGAAAATAGACATCTTGAGTGTGTGTCTGTGTTTGTGTATCTACAGTATGTTGTGTGTGTGTAGCTCAGTGTTGACTAATGATTCAGCCTTCTGCTCACTTAGAAATCTTCTGTGTGAGACAATGGCACCAACAAAGACAAAGTTTGCAAGAATTACACAGCAGACATGTCCAGGGTCGAGAAAGCAACAAGCGGTCTTTACGCACAATATAAGGGGAGACCGGAGTGTGTTGTTACTTTGTGTTAGTTATAACACCGTTAGTTTGACCAGTCAGAAAAGTGCTGCAGTGATGTAATCAATATTCTTTTTGAGCTCACAGGAAAAGTGGCATGTCTCTGTGACTAACATTTTGGATTTTATGACAAAAAAAAACAACAATATTTTCAGGTGAGAAAGTACATTTTTTGTCAAGATTAAAAAATAATCTTGATGAACAATTTAGTGTTATATAGTAAATCAAGAATAACAAAGAATCAGTTTTGCTACTTAATTTGATGTTTTACATTCATGCTCCCGCTAAGCCCACATGCTAAAACAGTTAGCTAGGTAATAGCCAATGTGGGATGGGGATGGTAGTAACAGTAGACATCCAAGTGAGTTTTATTTCTATTAGACCAGCCACGGCACACTGGTGGGATTCATAACAGCGTAATTATTTTTTTCTCCTGTTTTCAGGTTATGTTCTTTGTCTCATTCATCTGAGAAAGTGATTCTTGAAATTTTTAACAATCAGAAGTGGGCCATGAGTCACAAAACAAGCTGAAATTTATGTAGCAGACAAATGTATGTACCATGTATTAAGCCCAAGCAACCATTCAGTTACTGATGCTAAATTTTTTTTTTTTTTTAAGTTTAAAAAAAGTGTTACCACCATCCCCGGTCTCCCCTAAAGCCTATAAAAAGCAACTGCGCACAATGAAGCTGTTTTGTGTTTAACTGAAAAGACTGTGTCATTATACTGTAAAGTCTCCGAACCAACACTCACTTTTATTTGACCCACAGGTCCTCAGTGAAAAGAGGACTCTCAGCACTTTAACAGAGGTCATAAACAGCGACATGGGAGCAGACACAGGGCAGAGGAAAAAGCAAAACCCCACATTAAACCATTAAAAAAGATAAACCCTTTTATCATCTTAACCTTTCTACAGCAGCGTGTGCCCAAAGTTGAGTGATGCAAGTCAGCAGTCTCCATCACAAAAGCGCAACAGCTGCAGCGACAGAAGCTGAACCACAATAGACCCCCTGCCAATGCAACCCCATTCTCGCCACAGCATCTCTTACACAGGGCCTTGTCTTTTCCCCCGAAGACGAAGAAGACTCCGCGACTTTTTTTTTTTCTCGGAACGGAGGAATCGAGACATCTGCCGACATACTTTAACATTAATATGCAAATCACATTTACACAACGATGCGCACGCCGGCGCACGCAGCTCCCGCTGGCACGGCAAGTACCGCAACGAGATCAAAGTTAGTTTTGTGTGGAATATCATTTGACGCATTATTAAAGGGGTTGATACATTTGATCAAAACGTGCTGTGAGGTGAAATGTTCTAATGTGGCTGAGAAACAGATTTAAGCTTGGGGTGATGCTCAACCCAGACTGCATTTATAAAAAAAAAAAAATAAATAAATAAAAATTGATCATGCCCTTGAGTGTGTCTGCATCCTAAATATATCTGAACTCATTGCATCGCCCTTGCAGGGAAATATGTTTTGACTGAAAATTCAGAGTGTGCATGGTTTTGCACATGAGAACAACAACAATCTACTGACTAAACCTTTAATTAAGGGTTTAGATGAAGCGGATGCAAATCACATCACTAAAAACATATTTTCTTCAACCAAAAAGGCAGCTTAAAAAGAAACTAAAGCAGTGGAAACCCAGCCTTTCCCTTCCTCAGGGCTCTCACCTTGTTGGCATTCCAGTCCGATGTGCCCAAGCGCACACAGGTCCTTTTATCCAGAAATACGCGTCAATACACAGCAATAAATGGGATCAACGTGATTGTGCCAGTAGGGGTATCCTGTGGGGTTCAGCTGGCGGCTGTTTACAGCGATTTGTCGCCCGTGTATCCGATCAGTCCCAGGGCGCCTCGGAGAGAGGCATGGTGCGGTCTGCAGAGAGATCTCCAACCTGCTGCAACAACCCACCAACCGCCGACAGACCGGTTCGTCGCCCCGATATTCCTCCGCTCTGCCCCTGCTGCCGCCGCCTGCTCCTCCTCCTACGGATGGAGAAGAAAAATGATAAAAACACCTGGCGCTGTCCAGACCAGTCAGCTGATTCCCCGGCAGGCTATTGGCTGAGAGCGCCTGTCTGTCACTGTCGGCCAAGCAAAGCAGAGCACCATCTGCTCCGGGCTTGTTGTGATGAGAACAAAGACAGGAGAGGGCGGCGGGGCATGGGGCGAAGGGGGGTGTGTGTGGGTGGGGAGATGGGGGGGTGGTACATGGCATTACTGCTGGAAAAAAAAAAAAAAACCTCCCCTCTGTGCCTCCTCCACTGTACACAAACCTGGAGGATGATATAGCAACGTGTTACTTTGTGTCCCTAAAAGATCATCAACAAGACCTTCCTGTGATCTCTGATTATTTGAATAAATTATTGCTAGAAGGAGTCACGCGTAAACAGTGAACAATTTTGCTTTGCTCTCTAAAATACCTACCTTTTAGGCACACTGTGTTGGGAAAAGGGTAAAATTACATCTTATGGCAAACTCCATACAGTTTCCTTTCATCTGAATTTTTCTCTCATTTGACACTTACTTAACAAGCGTGCTCCAAACCCCAACATTCGTGTTCATTAGTTTTAGAATAACAAGCTCACAACCCCTTAACAAGCAGCGTGACTTCATTTTAAATTCTAGTGATGATCCCAAAGTTCCCGACAGGGATGCACAATAAATATTGGAGCTGATAAATTAGCAACCGATATTGATGTATCATAGCTATATCTGTCTTGGTGTATATTTAGGGGCGTTTCCTAAATTAATTCTCCACACTCCATCATGAAAAATACTTGATGATTAATGATTTAAATGATTTGCTAATTTATTAAGTGGACTAAATTAACCTTGTAAAAATTAAAAGTAGGCTACACACAAAAGAAAACAATGCTCATAAATACACATCAATCAGCTGGTTGAAACTAAGGTCCCGCCTTTCACTGGACAGATAACAAATCACACTTGAGGATAATGTGGTGGCATTTCTGGTGATCAACTGGCCAGTGCCCCCCATGCCCCTCTCTAGAAATGTGCATGCTATATTGGCCAATAAATATCGGTTATAGTAATATCTTAGTTGACAGCTGTCAAAGCATTTAATTTGAAGTCTTGGGCAAGATGCTCTGTAATGAAGTTTTTGATTAACTTTATTAGAAAAAAAAAAATGAACATTTGAAAAGTCAGAACTGTTCTTCGTTTTTGTTGCCATAGTGACAGTAGTTATATTTGGTTCGAATCATCAAATCATCCATCTTTGCTCACTACATCTTCCACTTTCTTACCCTCAGGTGTGAATAAACTACAGGTTATATGTACTTATTTTCAAAAGACAAACATGTGAAAGTATTGGTTACCATGAGAAGCAGATAATTATCAGTTATCTAATTGCCTAAAGAAATTCATATTGTGAATCCCTGGCTCTCAAACACAGGATAGATAGAATATTTCTATTTGATGGAATGAAGCCATAAAAATAATAGTTTTAGGTCTGAACATTTAACAACATGATACTGCTGAGTAACAACATGAGTTAGAATAAGCTCATACATCATGTGTGATGTTGTCAGACTATATGGAGAAGAAATAAAAGGCGAAAACTAGATATTAAATAAGGCCAACAATGTTTGTAATATTTGGGTCATTCAGCATGTTAGTATGCATCAGGACCTCTACAGGCCTTATGATTCTGTGCCAGTTGCTATTTAAAAGTCAGACTGCTGTCTATCCAAATTCCCAGGTGTTTAAAAGTTTGGACATTTTCAGTACCATTACTTGCATGGATGGCAGGGAAATGTGGACTGGAATAGTCTGTTCTTGAGAATAAAACACATTTTGTCTTGTCAGAATTCAGTACAAGAATGAGATTATCCAGAGATGTTTCAAGAAGCTAAAGCAGATTGTAATCCTGACATAGATTGAGTTGAAGGGGAGCCAAATGTATACATGACTATGTCATCTGCATAAAAACGGATATTAAAAGTCTGTGTTGGAGCTATAATATATTATTTATGTTGAGTGTAAATGGTAAAGGATCCGGCACAGAACCTTGTGGTACCTCCCAATGGAAGTTGTTTTGAGACCATCAGTACAGATCACCTGTGTGTCCAAATTAGATCAGACAAAGATGCATGAAAGCAGGTCTAAGCAAAAACATTAGTACTGTGCAGTTTCTAAAATGTAGTGGTTAATTGTAGCAAAAGCACTGACTATTGAGGTGTGATCTAGGGACCACCAGCACCATATGTTAGGCATGTTGGAAGGATTCTCAGAATGTATGTGGCAGCATGCTTACTTTCTGGTGCGTTTACAAACAGCAAATGACAAATCCTGCTTATTCTACCTTTAAAGATTATATCTTGGTTAGAAAAGGTAATATAACACATGGACAACTGGAACATCTCCTCTCAAAGCTTAACGTTTCATAAGATATGGTGATTAGACAAATGTTAGGTAGGTGGGACGTCATTTTACCTCTTGATGTTTTTTCAGGGTTCATATATTCACAAAGTGAAGTCTGAACCTGCACAGAATTTTAATCTAAAAGTTTGGTTTTTTTTGGTGAAATTTTGTAATTTGCTTCATGATAGATGATTGATAATCACTGACTCACCCACTTATGCAGTTGTGGATTTTACTGGCTTACAAAATCTAATTGCTCGTGAATAATTTAATATTGTATTGGGTAATGTGCCATTGTCTTTTTCCATGTATTCAAATCAATGGAAAAATATGACAAAATATCGTCAAACTGGCAACTATTTCCTTGTTAAAAGCTACAGGTAGCATTCCTAATTAATACCATACTCAAACCATTCATTTTACACTGGAAATAATGAGCTGGCAGCGTCATCACACACAAGAACACACACGCAGAATGTGCACAGGCAAGTAATGCACAAGTAATATCATGCAGTGACCTTTAAATATAAATTCAGCTGAATACAGGATCAGATTAAAGCGGCGCTCAGGCTGAAAAGCATCCTGGCTCCATTAGCATTTGTGCGACCATGTATGATGACATCATGAAGCATTAGCGCGATCTGAAGAATCCATTTGCTCACGGTTGCAGTGAGACAGGGAGATTATGAATCCAGTGTTGCCATACATGCAGCAGCCGCATGTGCTGCGACTGCTCCTCCTGCTCAGGCCTGTTGCCACGTCCCAAAGTGCATGGCAACTGCAGCAAAGCAAAAATGAGATGTGAAGGGGTTGGAGTAGAGCCCCTGAATGAATAATTGCTCTTCAGTACACAGCCTCAAAAACCTAATCCTCCCCTCAAATCCACCTCCCATTGAACCTCGCATTTTAAAAAAGCATGCGGCCTGAGCATCATCCTACCTGTGGTGAGATTTCTTATAAACATTTGTCTTTTCATTGTGAGAAACACATCTTTCTCAGTGGATGGCTTCTTTTTTCTCTGTGCTGCCCTGTTGGAAAGCTGCGTGCACTGTCCTCTGGAATCAATTTGCTCCATGAGTGTCCTTCACTTTGAAGCAGCAGCGTCTTAATGCACTCCTTCATATGATAGAGCTGCTTGTTCTTGACATCCTGGGAGCAGGAGGCAGGGTGAACTCAACTGCAAACACTTATTTCAGGCACTAATTTCATGCATATTGTAGATTGAGACATTTGAAGATAACTACAAACATTTTGGGCAGATGCTGTTTGAACCTGTGTTGGAGTAGCCAGTGTGCTTATTTACACTTGGGGTGTAAATAGCCAATGTGACTATTTACACTGGCTGTATATAGCCTAGCATTGCAGAGACAAATGTCTGGGTGTCCATTGCCAACAATACTATTCGCACCTGAGGTCTAAATACCCAATGTTAGCATTTACAACCAGGTGTATATAGTCTAGCATGGGAGAGACAAACAACCAGGTGTCTGTAGCCAACAATGCTATTTTCACCCAGGGTGTAAATAGCCACCCTGGCTATTTCCAGCCACATGGCAGAGACAAACCATGATTTGTCTTTCCCTCAACCCAACCAAGTAGCTTCGTTGCCTAAACCTAATCAAACTGTGACTGAAAATAATTTAAAGAAATGTAAATAAAAAGATACCACTGACAATTATGTCACACTACTGTCAAATCTCAGTCTCCTTAGGGTGGGACTTGAATCCTTGTATCAAAGGAAAGCCTTGTGCTTTACCCTTTCATCCACCCCAACCACTTAACAATGGTGAATTTGCTGCTCTTTATGGCTAAAATATGGGGGTTGGGTGTGAATTGCCAAAATGCTATTGTATACCTATTTGCATCCAGGGCCAAATAGGCACATGAACATTTTTCATCTGTGGCCACATATGCTTGTGACTTACATCATGCTTTTAATTTGCTTATTAGCCAATTACCCAAATGCTAATTACCATGCTATGCAGGGAGACAACGTCTAATGGCAGCGTAACACAGTGTGGTGCACAAGGTCTTTGTTGGGTTGATTTTCAGACGGTTGAAGCTGTCCAACAGGAGCAACATCGTCTTCCTTCAAAGCCACCCCTCGTGAGGTGAAGAGGAAAGGCTGTGGGTAGGAGGCAGGTGGGGAGAAAAGCTCTTATCTGTACACCTCTTCTCTGGTTCTCATCCATGGAGAGTGATGAAGACAGATGGCCCGCTCCAGCCCCGTCACAGCGGCAACAAGCCTGTGGATGCAGGCTGTGTGCAGCTGGACCCACACACACCGATTCTTTCAATAAAGGTAGAGGAAATGTCAGGTTGTTTGCGTGTCTCAGGACTGTTTTGTCTTTGAATAGGTGGCTGTGGGGAGGTGAAGGGGGTTTTATGCATTAGGTATTTGGAAATCCTACTCAAAGCAGCTACAGGGGTATCAAGAGGATCTGTGATATGTTTTGGATTCAGTCGTCCATGCTGTAATGGTCATTTCTGCAGCCTTATTCATCTCTTTTTGTGAGCATTCTGTTTGAAACATTGTCTCCGGTGAGTTGAGCCACTGTGGCCAAAGAGAGCCGACTGATCTGCACTTTTTTAATGTTTCCATGTGTTTTCATCACACAACCGACATTAAAACTTCAAGCATGTTCAAAAAATATCTAGCCAGTAGTGATATCTCACCACCAGTGCTTTTACAGCAAGCTTGAGATTCTATACATTGCACATTCTTCAGCTCCAAACAATGTTTAAACAGTATTTTTTTAAACAGAGCAGGTTTTAAGCACTGTTGATTTTGGTTGGCTCCTCCTTAGTTTTAGTAGTAGATTGGCCTCTAGGTTTTGTGATTTATTTGCCCCTTTGCTCACATAAAATGAAACTGAATGGAAAGTGAATATTCGACAATGTTAATTCGGCGCATGCGTAACTTTGCCCAAAAACGTCCCTCTCACTCAGCAGCATTTCAGCAGCTATTTCAGCACCATGGACAGAATACAAAGTGGCTCACCTGTGGCAGCCTGACAGTGCCGGAGAGTGTGAGAATGAAATTGACCTCAGTGCAAATGCATCATAGTTTCTTTCTCATTTTTCTAAATGGCAAATATGATAATCTCTCTCCCTCTCCCTCCCCCTCCCCCTCTCCCTCTCCCTCTCTCTCTCTCCTATATATTGACAATACCCGACAATGGTTAAGAGAGCATATTTCATAATCTGTGTGCTTATTTAAAAGCAGCACATTAACAATATACTCCACAATGTGAACTCAGTAATAAACCAATTCTGCTGAGAAGTATGGCCTATTTATCCAAAGTCACATCAGGTTATTTATATAGCATGTTTCATATGACAGGCATAGATTTCACATGCTCATTAGTGTATTCCTGTGTGTCATTGAGCTCAGTTGTTATCCAAAAACTATTAGTGACTCATCAGTAAGCCACACTGGAGGCGCACATGTTTAGTCACTGCCATGAACATGACCAGTGTAGTTTATTTTGAGGCAATCCCACATGCACCATTCTGGCTAGTGCACCATATGTGTATTATTAAACTACAGAACCCAGCTGTTATAGTAAATGTATTAGCCGTTTTGTGACCAGTTTTTGAAAGTGCATGTCTACAGTGTGATAAGGCTTGGGGATCAGAACCGCAGACAGGCTGGAGAAGTCAGGAAGTATCGAGAGACAGACTAACACACTGTTAGTTTTGGTCCTTTCATCACATTTGTTGACAATAAAGGATAACATCATCTTATCTTTTAACAAACTGTCATCCACACCTCTTTCATCTGCTCCATGCAGGCGTCTATCATGCCGATCTCTTTGTTCACTTCCAGCACATCTTTTTATGAATTGTCATAGAGGATATAATTATTTTGATATTCTTAAACAAATGTTTGCACGTTGCAGATTTTGGCCAGCAGTTCAGTGACTTCAGGTGCTGCTTTATGTGTGGTTTTGTGCGTGCGCGTAGGGTTTTGCAAGCACGGTATTGCACAAAACCCCCATAACCTGCTTTCTGCAGATCTATCTACAGTGGTATTACTTAGCCTTTTCTCACTCAGTGCTTCTAGTTGTTTGATCTGCTCCTCTTGAGAGGTCTGTGCCTGGGAAAACTAGAGCCAATATAACATCTCAAAGAGTACCAGAGAATATTTGGATGTAGGTCTATGAGCAGCCACTTTCTAAGAGAACCCAGCACATGGCCACACACCAGTGGTTCCCAAACTTTTGGCACTGATTAAAAAATAGGATTCAGAGGTTGAATTTCAGTGAAATAAAAGCAAGCAGGCCAAAATCAGTAAACTCTTGTTTGCTTATTTCTTAATAGGGTCCAGGGGGTGAGGGGAGTAACAAGAGGGGTATGATTCTCACTTCAGGTGCAAGAATTCAACTCAGCAACTCATATAACAAAGTTTTCTTTTAGATTTTTAGGTTTTAGTCTAGTTTAGTTGTTGTTTCCAACTGAAATCTAGCAAAAACAGAAGCCTCCCTCCAAAAGGAAGGATGGTTGCCTCTGTCACAGACAAAGCCTAACCCACCATCACACCAATCTGCCAGCTGGCCCACTGGCACTGGTTTGCAGCTCTCTCCCTGCCTTTTAAGTTCCAGGTCCTGATTAGTGATTGCAAACAGCTGCAACCAATCACTGCAGCTGCAAGGAGTGAGAGCACAGGAAACACAACACTACTAGCAGTAGTGTAGCAGTCAGCCTACGCAACATCGGATGTTTATGTTCCTCTTTCAGTCTGTTCTCTCTCGTAAGCCTTGTGACACATTTTGTCTCATGCAAAGTCTTTCACTGGATTTATTCATGATGAAAAATCTTGCCATTAGCTCTCTCAGCCTGGCAGTATGCTGTGCTCTTTTTATGTTGGCAAGTCCTCTCAGTCCCTTTTTGAAGTCAGACATGCAACAACAAACAACAAACAACAAACAGAAATCTTTTTGGGAGAATAAATCTCAAACTTTGATTCAGCTGTGTATGAAATTCCAACTGTATGTTGTGTTTTTTTTTTTCAGTATTTGGGGCTGGTTTAGTCTGGCTTTTGTAAGAAAATGTAACCGGTTGGTTTGCTGGTTAAGTTTAATGTGACACACCAGGTGGCTTGTTACACATAACCATCTGGGAAGTCATCCTTAGAATCTGTTTGGAAAAGGGCAGGCACTTTCAAAAGACACCCGGCAAGGTGACTAGACGCCTAACACGGGCTGACTTCAACCAATCAGATCAAACTCTTACTGAAGCCGGTTGGGAGAAGAGCGCATCTTTCACTTTTCCATCGTGAAAAGTGTCGTTCTTCGCTCTTCTACGATGAAGAGATTTCTGATATAATTGACGCTATCGCAGAATCTACGCTAACCTCTTCAGGAGTTGTTTGTTCAAGACAAGTTGCTTCCATGGATGATTCATGCTTTCGTCACACCTAAAACCACGCCTGTAACTGTCAGTAGTCCCTCCTAGGACACTGATTGGCTGCACCACTTTTGCCTGTGACTGAATGGATAACTCGAAGCCTGGCAAGATGGATTCTTGTGTAATCTTGCGAATCCAGCTGCCCCACAAGATACTAATGCAACCAACATTATATACAGTCTATGTTCTCCCTTTCTGTCCCATCTTTTTGTACTCTGGATCTCCATTGAGGCAGTGGTCAGACAGGATTATCAGATATGAACCGATTAATTTGTTCTGTAAAGCCTTTGTGTTTTTTATTTTTTCTTGTCGCTTTATTATGACACCTTCTTTATGAAGACCTCCCCTCCTCCCCATCACCCCAGGTGGCGATAACCTTGAATATGGAACGGCGGAAGCAAGAGTGCATTGAGTGCTGCTATTGATCGCCTCTGCTAACTTGTACAGTAAACACTGAGCTTTATCAGGCCTTGTCATCTCCTCACAGGATGAGACTCTGCATGCTAAGCTTCAGATAACATAAACAGCTTGCTGGCAACGGCCATATTTTGTGCTCTGCATGTCTCCATTTCTGGCAAACTTTAATCTCTGGGGAACTGGATTTATCAAAAAGTTGTTGCAATCCAGTGATAGTTTTGTTTTACACAACTTAGAGACAAGAGATAAGAAACATATGTGAAATTAGCCCGTGTGAGAGGAGTGCTAATATGCAGCTGTATAAGTTTTAAGTTTCACAGGCTGATAATGAGTATGGATGATCTCCCAGGGGAGGCAGTGTGTAAGATAATGACACTATATTGTTTAATATTAGCATTTTCTATTTGCAGACACCACAGCCCCAAGATTTTCCAAGCGTGCACAGCAGAAGCAGAGCTAAAAATAGTGAGAAACAATCGAGTGGTTCTCTTTTTCAGGTAGTGTCAAGTGGACAGGGGGAAAGAGGGAGGCTGGTGCTAGAGGTGGGTGTAGGTGTGAAAATGATTGAGGGCCAGGCCCGGGCGAAGCCGAGCCCGATGTGACGTGGCATTTGGCCGGCGAGCCTCCGGGAGGTCAGGCTGTCAGGACAACTGACAGTCAGCTGAGCCGAGCCAAGTGATGCAGCCAGGAGGAGGCAGGAGCAGACGGAGACGTTCGCTGTAGCTGGCTCGGCTGGAGCCTCTGCGAAACCACACTCCCAACTCTCATTTAGTGTGACTCATCGCGGGGCAGGACTGGGAGAAGGAAAGGCACACGGCAGCCAAATCTGTGCCCAACTGAAGAAGTGAAAATGGTGTGAAATATTTTGTATTTTTAGCCCGCAGGCTGGGAGTTCCAAGCCGTTCGCCAACGATGTTCCTGAGGCTGAATTCTTTTATAAAACATCTGCCTCCAAATGATGATCTCTTCATCTGCTGCCCAGCTCTGCCTCCCTCTCTGTTCTGTTTATCTCCAGTTAGCCTCAGAGCTCACGTTGCTGTTTCCTCCGGCAAGGCAAACTATCCTCCCAGGCCTTATTCAAGCGTCTGCTTTTCTGCTTAGCATGGATTTCTCCTTCATAATGCACCAACGCAGAGGTTAAAATGCACCTCACTGACTGGTGAAATTTGATTTAATTTTCAGAGGACGGATGAGTTGAACGAGACAGACAGCAGGAGGCAGAGACACAAAAGGATGTGGGGACCAATTTGTCCTTTAATCTGTTACCTGAGGCTGTGCTGGTGCAAATCACAGATATGCTGATGTCGAGTTTTACCTTCATCTCCTGTTAATAATCCATCAAAAGCAGTGACAGAGGTTGAATAACCATGTAATGGTCCCATCGATTATAAATACAATAGAAACATTATTATTTTATTCATTTATTTCATAGGAATTACATGATGCCATCAATTTCTATGGACTAATAATAGACCCTTGTCTCAGTAGCCATATTGATACAAATTTGCAGGTAAACACAGGTTTAATTACTGAAATTAATTAAGGTCCTGTTCCATTTACTGTAGCAGAGCACCTTCCGGTGAGACAACATGCACCCTGACTCCTTGACTTGAATGGGACGTAACCTTAATTAGTATCATTGTGTTTATTTCATGTCAATTGACCCTTTGCTATGCCCCTCCTGCGAACAGCAACTGTTCAATCATAGAGTAGCAACCACAGAGAGCCACAGGCCTGTCAAGCTTTGAATTTCTCTACATGTTGAAGCGATGCGCATGGGGCGAGTCTTTATTGCAGTCTTTCAAAAATGTGAAACACAACATTACACTGGATTGGATTGGAAACACTTGTGTGAATGGACTATATGCAATGAAAAGGAACTAAAAGTCCTCAATTACATGTATATTTCTATTGACAAGAGCATGAGTCTGTGACAATAAATGCTTTGTACTATCCAAATGCCATATGATTATCACATGGTGTTAGGAGGATATTAAGAGCAGACAGTCTGTCTTTGAAATTCAGCTTGTGACCAACTTGTGGTCTTGTGTACCATGAAGTTTGATATTAAGGATGAGCTTTTTTTTAATATATGGAAAATCAGACCATCCTCATTGCTGCAAATACTGATGTTTTGTCACATCCCTCCGTGTTTCATACTGATGTACTGTGCAAGGTACCCTTGAGTAGCCTTGGGTGCATGGATAGTTCAAACAAACACAGGACTTTCACTCTGGAGTCCATTGTTTGTGAAACCAAAATGTTATTAGGGTACGTAAAAGTTTTAAGGTCTGTAACATCTTGTTGCCTTTTGATTTAGTTCACTGACCTTACGTGATGTACAGTACATAACATAATGTAATTATTTTAACCCAAATTCTGATCTTTTCCTAAACCTCATAATCGTGTTTTTTTCCTGAATAAAGCCAAACTGCAATAATTTCACAATGTTATTAATATGTTAGAAAACGCTTTCAAGTAGAGTATACATACAGCTGCTAAAGGGTACCTGGTGCAACAGTATGAAACGCAGAGGGCCATGACAAAGCAGCATCAGTGGTCGACGAGCTGGGTTGAGAATCGAGCTGCAACCATTATTTGATTATTAATCAACCATTAAACTAATCAGCAATCTATTTGAAAAGTGAATATTTTCTGTTTTCTTTAGTCCTCTGTGACGGTAAACTGAATATCTTTGGGTTGTCAACAAAACGAGACATTTGAGAAACACTGGTTGACATTTTTCACCTTCTGATATTTTACAGACAAAACAACTAACTGATTAATGGAGAAAATGCTTGACAGATTAATTGATAATGAAAATAATCATTAGGTGCAGCTCTAGGCAAGAATGTATTGGGAAAATTCACTATTGGCTTTTTGTCTTGGAGGAAGATTGGCAGAAAGGTAATCAGGTCAGGTTTCTGTTGTTTGGACTATTATAAAGAATGACATGTACTTCCTATTCTGAGAGTCACTTCTGACTTTTTTGTGAGATAAGGTTT
>JAJHUR010110211.1:0-17308 GCA_027495735.1 Lutjanus campechanus | reverse complement strand
CCTGGTGGGGGTTTCAGGGGGTGAGGCAGGTGGACCGTCGAAGGTGCTGTGGTTGTTAAGGGGGATGGAGGCCTGTGGAAGCCCCTCCTCTTCTTGACTCTGATGCCTCTTTGGCTCAGAGCACTCCTTGGGTGGGGGTGAATGTTGCTCTCCCTCTGGGTTTTTAATCTGCCGTGTTTTGTCTTCCCTCCTGGCTGGCTCCTGTTGTTTAAAGTCCTTAGCAGAGGCGACTGATGGGTGACGCAGGAAGTAAAATAAATTAGAGGCCAACAATTTTACTCCTGGCTTGTTCAGGAAAATAAATTGCTCCACATTGCACTTTATTTGCAGGATGTCTTGATATTTAATGTGTCATAAACTGGAAAAACATCAGCTCCTGAAATGAGCAAAATGCTGAAATCATCCTTTATAGTGGACTTCTTTTTTTTTTTGCAGTGAGATGCCTCCACTCCATCCCATTAGGTGACCATCATGAATATGCTAGCATGTATTAAGCTAATAAAAGCTATTAATATTAAATATGCCATAATATACATACCCTACATACTTTATGTGAACTTGCAGCCTGCCAGTACAGTTGCTGTATTAAACAGAATTTTAAAATGGCTGGCACAACCATGATTGTGATTGTAAAAAAAAAAAAAGTGATGTAAATATTTAAATATACTTATATGACATCCATATGACATGCATATTCCTTAAAAAAAAGTCACATGAAAACCACATACTTTCACATCGTCGTTCGGGTTTAAATACTTTATTCAGGCTGTTCAAAAAAGTCTGAAGTCTTATAGAATTTTTCACCAAAGATAATTCTAAATTTTCTCAAGATGTATTAATACATAATAATGTCAGTTTGTTTATCTACAGCGAAAACAAATAGCCAGAGAGACATAGTTCCAGTTCTAGACCAATTGAACTCACTGTGTTGTGCAATGAGGGATTATTACTAACATTTTGGGTGCACTTGCTTTGGGTTTGACCTCCATGTGCCTGAAGTGTTTAAAATAATATTGATGAATATTATGTTCATTCTCACTCTGTCTGATGCTGTAGGTACCCCTGTAGCATAATCTCCGGAGGCATCCATGTAGCATTACGCCTTAAAGTGTCGTCAAAATTAGCTGATGTCGTAGACTGAGAAAGTCGCTCTTTGGAGGAGGTGGTCGTATGGGTGGATAAAAGAAATGCAGCGTGTGAACGTGAATGTTTACTTCTTTTCAAGATGTTATGTAAGTGACATAACTTCCGATAACAAGTGATACAGGTTCCGTACTCACATGCATAACTTGCATATGCTACGTAATGTTTATGAACCTTTCCTAAACCTACCCAGGTCTTTTGGAGCCTTTTCTTTTGAAAGTCTACCTGGATATTCCATACTTATTTTTTCTAACTTGACTATGGAGCCCTGCATGTGCAAAACTGACGCTATAAGGGAACCTACTGCATCCTATTTTGAAATTTATAGGGCAGCTGAACAAGCTGCTGTATTCAACGAGTGAGAATGTGTTGGTCCGATAATCTGAATCAAGGGCGTAGAATTGGGCAGGGATGGTCGAGACATGTCCCAACCAATAATTTGGATCAAAAAATTAAAATATAACCACTTCTGTCTGTCAGTGTCTAGTTGATGTTAGTTAATGAGATTCATTATGTGACAAAGCACCTGTGGTAACAACAGATGCAAAACTTTACACCTCACATTGGTTTGATCCATCGCCTGCCTATAGCTACAAGTCTCTTTTAATTGCAAAAATATTTAATATATGAATTCAGTGACAAGCGATAAATCTTATGTGAGTTATTAAGACCAACAGCAGGAGAGAAATATACACAAATATGTTATTTGGTCATTTATTCCCAAACTGTAATCTTAGTCAGCACTCCTCTGGCAGCAACACAGTGTCTTGCTGTCTCCCAGACCAGGGCAAGTCGCTAAAATTTAGTAATCAGTTGCAGTTACTAGTTACCTTTCTCAAAAGTAACTGAATTACTTTACCAATTACAGCATATAAAGGTATTTAGTTACTAGAGAAAGTAACTTTTGTGATACTTTTAAATGCTTCAATTCTCTTATCAGTGCACACTACATTACTTTATTTTACTGTAGCTGAATTATTTTAGTGAAACTATATTAATTCACCATATAGATATATTAATTCAGTGTAGCTATAATTTTTTTTATAAAACTAACTCATGAACCCCTCCATCTTAGCTTCAACTGGGACATGTTTATTGTCCCCACTATCTGTGGCATGAAATATCCGCCCATGGTCTGAATGCTTGTGTAAGTTACCTTGACGGATGTCACTCGAACAAAGTCAGATTGTTTTGGTGTGTTAAAGATCATATAACCAATAAAAATGATGCCCAAAGCAACAATAATAAGAATTACTGTAACAAACCCAAATTGTCTTAAAACAGAATTATCCTTTAAAATGATCTACCAAATGCTGTGGATGTAAAACATTTCAGGATTTCTTGCGTGACCCCAATCAGTGAAGCCTTGAACTCTTCTCCATCTTTCCCCCCATTCGTGCCAGGCTGACAGACAGCTGCACCACATGTGGAGCGGGATGAAATCTTTGTGATCACGCTAATTCAAAAGCTCCTGGATCAGGCGAAGGATATTATTTTTTACCAGAGGAACAAGTCAAACGGACTCCTTCAGCTCTATTACACACACGAGCGGGTTTGATGTTCAGGACATAAATCAAAGACTTATCATTCTATTTGATTTTATCCATCAACCATGGGGATATTATTAAGAGCTATCAAAGAGCCCCAATTGAAACCTTTTTGCTCCATGAGAAACGCGTACCCTCTTCCCCACCATTCATTCAGAGCTGCTTAGGGGAATTATATGTATAAAAAAAGAATTTCATTAAAAAAGAGGGGGGAAAGATTATTATCAACACCAGGCGAGGCTGATTAAACTTTAATGTCGAGCCAACAGTCTTCGGGCTCTCTCCAACAGTGGCCTCAACAGGTCTTAATCTCCAGCGGCTGACCAAACAAACGCCTCGATTGAAACGAAGCTCAGGTAGAAAAAGGAGGAAAATTATTGACTCCCTCCATTCTCCTTTCTTCAGGAATCAAAGCCGCTGACTTTATTTGGAATCAATAAGTTTCCACGTCTTTTTGTTTGGGGTCATGGTGATTCAATTGGGTGATTATAGTGCTGGCCCGTCAGATCATTTACAGTCAGCGTGCTCATTAAGCTCATCCAAGCGTTAATGTTCTCATCAGAACTCATCAATCCATTATTTATGGCTCACAAGGAATACAAAGTAGCAAGGCAGTCTGGATTTTCATACTCCAGATCAATGGAGCCTGCCTGCTGTGTCTACTTCCACTCCTGCACCTCCTCTTCCTCTTTTCTCCCCTCGTTTTCTTCTTTTTCCTCTGTTTCTGTTTCCTGCCCCGTCTTCCCTCCATGTTGTCCTCCTCAGTCTCCTTTTCTTCTTTCACCACATTCTTTCACCTTCATCTGCATTCTTCCTCACTCTTCTTGATCCTCCTTTTCCCCATCTTGTCCTCTTCCTTTGCTTTAAACTGATCATACACTATAACATTTTAGAACTGTTTTGTTCACAATTGTTTGTAAAGATTGGTTTGAATCGTCTGAGGCAGGCAGAAGTTTGTTATGATAATGCTAACAAGGCATCCTGTCTTGATCATCTGTGTAATCCTGTGCTCCGAAACTTTAAAAAATATAAGAGGCACTGGCATTCGCAGGTGGCGAGAAAGACATGGACATTATAGCTTGTCCATTTTAAAGAGGGAATTGGAGGAATGTTTTACTGTTCTGTCCACACATGCATTTTATAGAATGGCCACAATCAGGTCCAGTGGCCACGTTGCAGCAAGAGCATGATGCAGCTGTGAAATCAGCCAGATATGCCTCCCCTTTATCGACAGCCGTGGCCAGGGACATGTTTACAGGTTGTCCGTCCATCCTTCCCATTCTCATGAACACTGCATCTAACATCTTAGAATTTGGCACAAACAACCACTTGGACTCAAAGATGAGCTCATTTTGATTTTGTGGTCAAAGATCATTACGGACCATGAACTCGCATCCTTCCCATTCTTGTGAACACAATATCTGAGTTAATGCTTGGAGGGAATTGTATCACATTAGGTACAAACATCTGAACTCAAGGTAATTGTGACCTCACAAAACATGCTTTTGGGAATAACTCAAAAACATAGATGCTAATTAAATGATGACGTTTTATATTCAAAAGGTCAAAGTTCAACTTCACTGTGACATCATAAAACACTTTCCTGTCCATTTTTCAGCACCATAACTCAGACCAGAGGGAGAGATTGTGACCACACTTCACACACTTTAAGATGTTTTTGAATGTTTAGCAGCAACATTCATATTTGAAGAATTGTCTGCTGTCATTTCTGTAACTTTGTGTTCTGGGCTTCACAATCTGTGCAGTAAACAACACCCTCTGCCCTTAAACCCTCGACTAAGATCCATCTGCTCTGCATCTTCTTCCTCCTCTTCTTCTACGTCTTCTTTCTCTTCCATTACCACAGCATCTCCATCACCACATTTGCTCCTCCGCCTCATCATCGCATCTCCTCTCCCTCCTCCGTCCTCCATTTCACACTTTTCACCCTTGTTTTCTGTTTCTCCCCCTCCTCCACCCTCTCTTCCTCTTCTCACCTGACCTCCTCCTCATCTTCTTCCCACTCTGTTCCTCCTCATTCCCAACACCACCGTCACCACCGCATTCACACAGACACACACACATTCACCAGCACAAGGACTGAACCAGCACACAAATGGAGAACGAACAGAATTTGAATTCATTGTGGGATTTATGGGCTGCAAGGCTTGTACGGTAATTCTGTTAACAAAAGGTATCCTTAGATGGAATTAAATATTTATCTGCTCTATGAATAACAATTGGCAAGGGAACGGAGAGGCAGTGTTTACTTTTTCGGGGCTGGTGGGGAGGAGGACTGATTCTGTTCTGCATCCCGCCTCGGTGAGCTGATTACAGAACAGGGAGGGGGAGGCGGCGGGAGGACCCTGGGCCACAGGCGGCCATTACGCACGGTACGGAGCCCTGTTCCAGCTCTAATCCTCACCCGGAAGGAAGCCGAACTGCCCGGGACTCAGCGGGGACTCCGCTTGACGTGCGACCTGGCATTCAGGCTCCTGCTGCTTGTTTGTGAAGCAGGAGCTGTGGGGGAGCTGACCTCACTCTGGTCTCTGTAACGGCATCTGTTCAATCCACATGCAGAGTCACATGAGGATAAAGCGCAAGAGGTCAACATATTATTACCCTTAACCCTATGTCAGTATAGTTTGTAAATTTAGTGTTATTCAGTCAGGGTTTCTCACTGAGGTTGACATCTTTTTTGTGATATAAACCTGACATAAATCCGATGTAAAAAAAAAAAAAAGAGTTTTTGGTATCACTGCATCAAGGCTTGTTGCAATTTATAAAGTTAAAAAGTAAAACCTATTATATTCATTCTTTGAGTTGTCCCTTTATTATTTTTTTTATAAGGCAGAGGGCAATGGACAAAAAGTTTTATTTAAAAAACTGTGATGAACCACAGTACTGCTACTATTACTATTACTATTCATTTGCATTTTTTTGGCCTTTTTTTAAAAACAATTTGGGCTATTATTGGGCTGGAAAACATCAAACCAATCTCTGGTTGCCTTTGATTTGCATGATTGCAGGTGGATTGCAGTCAGATTTGTGATCTGGCCAATAGGAACACATATACACCGATCATCCACAACATTAAAACCATCTGCCTAATATAGTGTACAGGTCACCCTCTTACTGCCAAAACAACTCTGACCGGTCGAGGCGTGGACCCCACAAAACCTCCATGGTTCAGTTCTGACGCTCATTTTAGGTGCTCTCAGCGGTGGACCAAGGTCAGCATGCAGCCCCATGCACAAGCTGCGACACCATCTGTGTGTTCTGAGATCTTTCTATCATAGTTGTAGTGTTTGCGCTACAGGAGCTCTTGGATGGGATTGGACTAGACGGGCTAGCCTTTCCTTCCCACGAACATCAATGAGCCATGGGCATCCATATGGCTGATTCACCGATTGTCCTTTCTTGGACCAGTTTTGTTAGGTAGTAACCACTGCATACCAGGAACACTCCACAACACCTGCCGTTTCAGGGATGCTCTGACTCAGTCATCTAGCAATCTCAGATCCTCGCACTGCCCATTTTTCCCTTTTTCCAACACATCAACTTAAAGAACTGACTGTTCATTTGGTGCCTGCCGTATCCCACCCTTTGACAGGTGTCATTGTAACAAGCTGATTAATTCACTTCACCTGGCAGTGGTTTTGATATCAGTGCATGTGTAAATGAAAGTATATTACATCATATCTGGACTTTATCACTCTTTGTCACAACCACGAGAGGGTGTTTGCTAGGACGATAAAATGACAAAACTTGTTAGTTAACAACAGCCACCATGCCAGTGGCTTGTGCTACAGAAAATATATATATAAAAAATCAGACTTCATCAACAGAAATTTGAAAGAAAAAAAAGTCACAGTCCAGCCTACTGTGTTTGATGGCAGGTGTGCAGCACAGCAGGAAAAGCTACACATCAAACATGTTGCACACACACAGGTGTTTTCACTTGTTTTGGCTGATTGGGTGTCTGCTCAGGTTGAAGATAAGTGGAACTATACTGGGAATTCTGTCAGGGCATCAAGCTATATGCAGCACTAAGAATGATAAAGGTACCCTTAGGCTTCTTCATGGTAGCCATATTGATATGAACCAATACAGTAAACACAAGTTTACCAATGATACTAGTTAAGGTCCCTTTCTATTTAGTGTAGCAGAGCCTTTCAAGTCAGCCAACATGGATAATAGCAGCTCCCTGATTCTGTTTGACTTTAATGGAACAGCGCCTTAATTAGTGTCACTGATAAAAACCTGTCGACCCTACTATTTAATGACAACATGGCTGCTGTGAAAAAGGTCTACAGGTGCAACAAAGCTAACAGGCTGTGAAAGAAATGTTAGCATGCTCAGTCTGTAATATGCATGTAAAGCCATCCAGTGAAGAGGTAACACCTGTGTAGGTTTACGGCAGGTGTGAAGGGCTTTTATATATTTTTTTTACATTGAACATATATTAAGTCCAAACTTGTCAAAAGCAGGTTTATGCCATGTCATAAGGAAGCTGAAATATGATAACTGCAATGCAATTAAACCTTTTACAGATGCCTGTTACACGTTTTAGATGGTAACACTTTACAATAAGAGTGCAAACATACTGAAGAAATACCTAACTAATGCAGGACTCGTGGTGATTTACTGCATGAATAAGTGCAGGATGTTTCATGAATTTCTGTTGCTCACCACTAATGAATGATCAAATCACTGTGAGTTAATGTGATTAGTTCACACTTTAAAAAAAAATCACCAGATAAGGAATGTTAATTCACATTTACTTCATTAAATTGTATGTGATAAAATTAACTGCATTCCAGTTGCATAAAAGTTTATTTCAGACCCTCCAGCCTCTCTAAAAACAGAACAGTACCTGTTGTCATAGAAATATGAAGCTCTTTTTTGATAAAACTGGTAATCAGATGCAAAGATTTATATCATGAACAACAGATAATTCATTGAGAATCAAACATTGATTTGTAAAGATAGTTAATTGTTGAGTCTCATTCCCGGGAGGTCAAATGCTGACGATTTGAGTTGGTAAACAGCAGCTAAATAATGAGAAATCAAGGAAACTACAGGCAGAGGACCGACACCAACACACACTTCTAGTGGATCATGAGTGATAATCTAAGGGGATTGTGTTTATATGAGTCTATACATTGTTTTGTAGAAAGATGTTGCATATAATGCCTTAAAATGATGATCTATTAAGTGTGAAGTAGTCACATAAAGGTGTTAAATCTATCTCATCCAAAGTCTGATCATTATTTATTGTTTGTTTCTGTTTTTCTTCTATATATCTTTTAAATATTCTAAATAACTCAAATCAAAATCATTGACTTGACCCTTTGTTAGTGGTGAGGAACAGGATTTCCTGCATTAATTCATGCATTAAATAATCATAAATCATGCATTAGTTTAGCATAACTCTGCACCCTTATTGTAGAGTGTTACCCTTTCAGAAAAAAGATTTCCAGTTACGTGTACGACGTGTTGAAATGATCTTAAAACTGTTAATATAAAGGCCCTGTTCTATGCTCTTATTTCAGTGATCAGAAAGGACTCTACTTTTTATTTCTTTAAAATATAAGAAACATAAAATCCATCTCAACAGTGCATTTGATTTCTTTTTTCCACCTGCTGCTTGGTGATTTGTTCCTCTTTAATAAATTTCAGCTTCATAAATAAAATCAAGCGATGTGACTAGACTCAGGGCGACCCTTTGCTGACCACATGCAAGGTGGAAGGACTCCTCCACTGCTCCAGATATAGATCTTTTCTTTAATTACCAAAGGCCGGTGCAGCTCCCTGCTATACTGAGTGGAGCTGGCAGAGGCTGGAAACACTGGTTAAGCAAATTGGTATTTAACTGGAAACTTGCTGGCCTCGGAGCCCTGCATTATTCATCACCTAGACAAGAAAGTAGCGCTTCATACATCCCTTCAGCAGCAGCAGCAGCCTCAGCCTCCAGAGCGGAGAGGGAAAAAGAGAGAGGGAGTGAAGGCGGACAGATATATAGGGCAGAGAAATAAAGCAACTCAGTCCACAAGGAGCGAATCCCCAAACACAAGCCCCAACCAACCACACACACACACACACCCTCATATCCACACATCCATCCAGCCTCCACACACACCAATTATTGGTTTCTCTGTCAGTTTGTTTCTGTCAGTTTGTTGCATTTGAAAGGGACTTCTGGGAAGATGAGTTTGCTTTTTAATCAAAGTGGCCCAGCAGCCCAATTCTCAGTTTTTCATCCAGCCTACTTCGCATTTTTCTCTCCCAGTGTATTGGTGCGTGGTGTTTATGCTAAAAATGCACAAGTCCAGCGATACTCTGGAGTGGTGGAGACAAATTCAAACAACCACCAATAAGAGCAAAAACAGCTTTAAGTTAATGTTTTCTGCGCTCGTATGGCGTGATTTTATTTACCAGGATGCTTGCATTTGAAATTATTCACTTTTTGCATTATGCTACATCAGCAACATGCACATCACCAGCTTATATAATTAGTTTACTGCACATGTTGATACACACTGCACCTTCAGTGTGTTACCTCCATCTGTCAATGATGATGTGAAATGCATGGAGGCCATAAACTGAATCTCTGGACACATTTTTGAATGTTGACGAGGTTTCGTTTATTTATTTTCAGGCTTGGGAGGGTAATTTTTAAAATATATTCTGATACAATCACTAATCACCTTTTAAAGACGTAGGTTTATTTTCAACACTGGGGGACACATTAAGTGGGGTTAAGAGGGGTCTGGGGTCCTAGAAATTTTAAGCATCAAACACGTCACTTCCTGCATTCTGGGGAATATTAATGCACCAATTTGTGCCTTAGCTGGCTAAACTAAATTTAGATTAGCTTTAATAATTGGCAGGCAATATTAACTCAAGATTAGTCACCAAACTAGCAAACAACACTAAAAGTAAACTCAAAAAAATGGCAGATGGTAACCATTGCTTTTTGCGCACTGTGGTTCATCAAAATAAAAGTCCTCTTCTACTTTTATTTTGATAATTGGAGGGACAAATGCATGCGGCCCACGCAAAATCTACACCTGTGAATCCAAGTATCATAATATTAAAGTAATGTAACTTGATTGCTTTCAGTTACTTTTGAATTAACTCAATACCAAATATGTTGAAATTGATCAGTCTAATAGAATAATTTGTGTTAGTATTAAGTTTAATTATTGTTTGTCCAGATATTCCGTCTTTTGTTGTGTGCAAATGCACATCAAATAATAGTGGTAATCATGCACTTTGTTAAGTATGCTATTCATACTAAAACTTAAAGTAAGTAGTCATAAACTTGTAAATACATAAATTTTTGTGTAATCCCATTACATGTAATCTGTTACTCCCCCAGCCCGTTTATTTTCCTTATTAATTCCAGTATATTTATTTTCAGTCCCTAGTATTGTCCCTCCTCACAATGAAAAAAAACAGAAATACTGGACCAACTTTTAAAAAATTATTTCAGTATAATTGTGCTGTTCCATCTGTCATCTCTTTTGGTTTGAGTTGCAGAGTTTTTGAGGTACTGGCCACAGAGATGTCTGGCCTCTGCTAGATCTCTAGTCCTGTGGTGCTTAAAGTGCCAAAAAAATTTACATTTGAAACATTCAAAATTTCCAGAAATCATGAGCTGGTTGCTCAAAAGCATCCACAGACCTTGTTGTGAGGAGTTTTATGTAGGAATATTTTCTTTCTTTCTAGTAGAAAAGAGCGTAGTTCCAGTAGATTCTAAAAAGGTTCTGGTAGATTCTACACTGCAGAAAGACAGTAGTTCCTACAAGAAACTGTTCACAAGGTGTGTGAATTGTAACAGGGTCATGATTGATGATGGAAAAGAGACACTTTTCAATTTTTTATTTTTTTGGGGGGGCTTTGACCACCGCAAGGCTCCCATTATATTGGAGAGAAGGCAGTCGTCTCTATGGCCGATATCTCCAAAACTCTGCACCTCACACCAAAACTATCTAGATGGATAAAAGGGAGAAATATATGCTTTTGATTTTGGGGTGAACTGTCCCTTTAATTTATTCTGGGGCTTGTTTTTTCCCCCACACACAGACCTGGTCATCAAAATTATAATCCTGTTTATAATTCCCATTTTTACTGAATGTTTCTGTAATCTGATTACATTTTTAAAATCTGTAATTACAATGTAATTGTAATGTTATGGAACACATTTTACTTTTTTGTATCCAAATTACATAATCCTGTTACATGTAATCTGTTACTCCCCAAGTTTATTTTCCCATATTAATTCCAATAGATTTACTATAGCTCCTTATGTTGTCCCTTTTATCGGGTAACACTTCTTCTCATGAGGATTATAAAACTCTAAATCTAATCTAATCTGGATTGCATCAGATTAGATTAGAAAATAAACTAGGTAATTGAGGTTTATAGTGATTTAATATGCTGCAGCAACATGGGCTCAAATCCATTTCACAGTTTCTGGGCTTTTCATCCAGCTGAAACCAGAACTCTCTCCTCTCTCCCTCCGCCGTCAATAAATTTAATTTCATTAAAATTGTACTGTAACTAAACGCTGAAGTTTAGCCGGTGTCCGTCCGAGAAACGGGGCTTCATGTTGCAGCCTCCCTACGTTTCGGGCATCCTGTCAGTTTTAAAATGCATTATTGATGAGACATGATTAGAGGAGCCCATACCAGTGCGTCTCTTTGAACATATTTCTCTGAATTAAGTGGAAGTTCGTATTTATATCTTGTTTCTTCCACTTGGTTTTCAAAATAGCGTGTTGGATTGGTTCTGCTGGATGGTTTTTTTTTTTGGAAGCTCGAGCAGGCTGAAGAGAAAACCACCATTTTAATTTCATTTTACACACGTTTTTCTTCACTCTGAGCAGAAACAAATAGATCAAATTAAAATATTGTTTGGTTTAGTTAAAGAAAAATAAAAGCTTTTCTGCCCCATCCACAAAAAGTCACAGCACCATCACCTGCAGATGTTTTTTTCAGGGAAACTACACAGCTGTATTTCTCTGGTCTGCCGGTTGTGACCTGATGTAAATATTTCCTGTTTGACGGCTGGATGTATCTGATGGTTCCGCTGCAGCCTGCAGGCCCGCGGGCTCTGTCATTAACTTTCACTGCTGATTCTTATTTTGTGTATCGATGCGGTGATGATAAGCATCCACCAGCGGCTGGCGGAGGGCTGATCTACAGTATAAATAATTCCAGTACGTGCGAGTGTGCGCGTGCACGTGGTGTGTGCGTGTATGTGTGCGTGAGAGAGGCAGAAATAGAGGAAATCATTTGGTTTCCCGGCTGTCCAGTGTGCTGAATTTTGGAGGATTTTAATGTTCGGAATAAATAAATAGAAGATATCATCATGCTGTATTACACAGAAACCACGGAGACACGAAAAATATGTTTCATTTTGTAATATTTAAATCCCAATTTTCATTTTCTTTTAGCTCTCAGGTAACTGAACCTGTATTTTAATCTCGGAAGACTATTTAGGGAGTACCCTCATTTACAATAGTGTCGAGAGACTAAACAATACAAAACAATGCATAAAACAGCAATAACTGAGAATTAAAATACAGGATGAAAAGCAAGAAGGATAATAAACATGATATGAAGATCATTAAATATTTACAGAGAAGTAGCATAAAATCATTGCAGCCACACAGGTGTAATATCAGCATTTTCATACGAGCAGTGTCAAGGTGTTCAACTGTTCCCTATACTGTTTATATCTTTAAACTTATTTATTATTCATTTATTATTGATGCTTCTTCTATTTCTTATCTTATCTTATCTTATCTTATCTTAACATTAGTAAATAAAACATAAAATAACAATAAGGAATGATATGCAACATTTAGGCCTATATATTTCATGATAACATAATCCCTTTCAGTCATTATGATCCACTACAAGTGTGGCGGTGTCTGCTCTCTGCCTGTAATTTCCTTATTTTCTCATTATTTTGCTGTGCTCGGGACATTTTATCAACCCAAAACGTCGGTATTTGACCTCCTGGGAATGAATTTCAATAATAAACCGTGTTTCTGGTGCGTTTACGAACAGCTCGGACCTTTACAATCCAGTAAAACAATTAGTCTGTTTATTCTCTTACATCAAATTAACTGATTTTCTATTTTTTATTTTGAACTAATTACCTATAATAAATGAAAATGATCTAATTTCATCCAAATAGAATTTAAAAGAAATATAAGAATTGTAACCCAGCAGGCCTAATATCATGACACACACTCAGTAGGCCTACACAAAAACACAGAACAATTCACGCTCCTGCAATAAGCACATTTATTTTAAAATTCCCCCTTCATCTGTCTTTTTTTCGCTTTCTTATTTTTGCGCGCGTGCGTGTTTGTTTACGCACGGCGCGCGGGTGTTCAGTTTGGCTCGTGATACAGATACAGCCCGCGTGGGTCGGTGTCTGCTCCCTCAGTGCGTTCTCCGCGCGTGCGTTTATACTGTATATGTGTATTCATATAGAGGCACGTGCATTCGCTCGCGCACACATATAAAGCACAGTGATGGCGGGAAGGCCCTCTTCTTCTCCTCCTCCTCCTCGCGCACATTAAATAAAGATGCAGTTACAGGTCGAGAGAGGAAGACATGAAACAACCGTCTGCAGCAGCGGAGCAGATAATATAAAAATAGATTTTGTTTTTTATAATTTTAACAGAGAATATGACTCATGTTAACTTTACGCAGCAGATATAATGTCTGTATGAAGTGAGTGTAAACGCGGAATGAATATTTAAATGGCGGCTGTCTGTTACATTATTGATAAGAATTGAAATCGCATATTTAACGTGGAGCTTGACACAAACGAGACAGAGACTGGAAACGTATGCCCATAACAGGAGTTAAAGTTTAATTTCTTATTGAATATCAGTCTCATAGTTCAGTGACAGACGCCCCCTCTGTCAAACCACTCAGGGCTCCAAACATAAACTGCTGTAGCCTCTCATAATCAATAAATAACAACAAAATGGGGCAGGGATTTATTTTCTTTTTTATTATTTTCCATCTGATTTATTATTATTATTTATTAATTCGATTTGGACCGAGCAAGGAGAGTATACTAGGCCTGTTTTGTGTTTTTTTATAAACTTTTCTTCTTCTTCTTCTTCTTCTTCTTCTTCTTCTTCTTCTCTTTCTCCTACTTCTTCTTCTTCAGCAGACTAAAGGAGGGTTTCCCGAGATCTGGGATTCCTGTTGTGTAAATATTGATATTGCTGCTACGATATTGTTATGGTTTTCATAATTCATGCCATTGCATTTTTCATTGCGTCTGGAACTTTTATTCCAGTGGATCCTTTAACCGTTTTTCTATAAATATACGGCACATACATAGCCTAAATAATAATAATAATAATAATAATAATAATAATAACAGTTTCACAGTGCTGTATCTATAAATAAATAAATAAATAAATAAATAAACAAATAAATAAATTCTACCATATATTCTACCCTATTTTTTTCACTTACAACCTGGACTGATTTTTTGTTTCTCATTATTATCTTAACAATACAAAGTAATGATGCCGTGGTGGTGCTGGGTGAACCGGGGGACTGTCATCCTGCTCTCCGCCCATTAAGCCTCATAACTCGGCCGTTTGATCACCGCCTTGCCCGCCCCCGATGCTCATTAGGCCTGATTAGTTATACAATGTTCCTAATTACGGCCGCCATGTTTTAATTACCGCCTCATATGCATAATGTCGTCACCCCATCCTCTGCCTCACCTCCAACACACACACACACACACACACACACACACACACACACACACCAACCTCACTCATCACCATTCACCCATTTAAACCCTTCCTCACAAGATATCTTACACAATATTTTATTACTATTATTTATTGGTTTATCTACATTCTGTATTAGTATCTAAAAATATTATATTTTGTTGAGTTGTGTAGTTACATTATCCCAAATGTTTCCAATAATGTTCTTAACCAGAGAAATCCATAATTTCTTCAAGGTATTGTGTTTCCTGCTAGCTGTTGCTAGCTAGTCGCTATCAAATCTTAAACCTTTAATACATTACCTCCTTAATGAACATGATTTCTGCCCAAGTCATGTCAGATCAACCCCCCATCTCCTAGAAATTGTATATTACTAAATTGTTTATTACATTAATTGTTTTCATAATTAGATTAACATAATAGGAACTTATTTCCTGCTTGCATTATGTTCACATTCAAACAATATATTTATGTAACATGCTGGATTCTCATAGAGCTGGTTGAGGTGATTGGCGGATGTACAAAGTGTAGGACTTTAACACCAGAGTGCACGGTTTTCATCCAGACTCCTGCAACAGAAGTGCTTTAGTGAAGGTAAGGAAGTTGGGAAGATTTAGGCAAGAAAAGCCTGTTACACTGCTTACTTTTAAATAATGCTTAAGTCACTATGAGTGGACAGTGTATTGCAAAATAACGTATTTTGGCGGAAAACAAAGCTACAACAATGAACTTTAAGATTTTGTTGATTTTGGAGACCTCTGTGGACAAAAGCGGTAGTGTTTCCACCGTAAGAACCACAAAATACAACATCAAGAATAAAGTGATCTAAATAAGAATGTCTTCCTGGGTTATATTAACGGGCTAAAGTATGTCTCACTGTATCTCTGCCTGGAAAAATATAAATACAGGCTTGTTTCATCTGATTTTATAGAGAAACCAACCTGGTGGCAGGCATAAAGAACAACTATACAGAAATCTTATACAGACAGTCTTCACATGGATGGTCTCGTTTGCTTATGTAGGTCATATAGAAGCATCAGTAATAAATTGGGACCATTTCATAACCAGTTAAAACACCTTAAACACATTTCAATCGGCATGGCGTTTCCCTCAAAACAATTTTGCTGTTGCAAATTTGTTGTGCATAAATGTAATTTCTAAAAGACAGGGCTGTTCAGTTAGATTTTCATCAGCTATGGTGGATGTTTAAAACTGAAGATAACTCCCATGATCCCATGCAGGGGTGGATTTAGTAATTGTGGGGTCCAAGACAATCTGTGAATGCATAAAACCTCATAAAAATAAACTTTTATTCATGGTGGATTGCAGAGGAGTGTGGAAAGAATGTGCTGGATACTTCTGTATCTCTTGCCAGATGGCAGCAAGGTGCACAGGCTGTGCACGGGTGGGTATTTTATTTTAGTATCCTCCAGCTTTCTCCTTTTTTCAGCACTGTCTGTGCACCACTCTGAGGCATTTGTTTATTCGAGTTGGCTACTGTCTTCTGAAATGCACGGATTGGTCACGGAATAGTCCAGATCAAGGTTTTTCCGCAGAGTGTTAATAATATTTTTTCCAACCTGTCAGTATCCAATGCAAGCTTTCACATCAACAGTGGAATATCCTTGAGCGAAGTTTCTTTTCTTTTCAAACATTATTTTCAGTATGACGATGGTTTGCTTATCAAGCTTCAACAGTCTACAAAAGCATCTTTGTTTAAACTTACAACCAGGCGAACCCCCTCCTGTCAGAGTATGAATGAACCGAATGCGCACCGCCCACAGATTGAACTGTTTACAAATCATATAATATAGCTTACCTACGGCTAGCTGCTGCTCTGGGTCAATGGGCTCTCTGAAATCATTCCTCTGCTTCTTCAGGCTTGGAGCCATCCTGAAATACGTCATGAAGCAGCTGTGGTTCAGTTTCAGCAACTGAACCAAACAGTGAAAGTTCTCCTCTTTTTCTCTACACTGGGTGGTCTCAGGTATGTTGTCCAGGTATTGTGTTTTGCTCCAGGTGACGTTCACTTGATGCTGAGTACATCTTTTTAGCCATGCTGCATTTTCAGAAGCATAAAAATTTCTTTACAAAATTATGTCACGCAGGCAGGTTGAATTTTTGTCTTCACAATATTCGCAGTTTCGTGCTATTTATTTGTGTTACCGTTGGTGTGTAAAGGCCTTTCGTGGGGAGACCCTGAGACACTCATGAATTAAACATTCTGATGACATTTTAGCGTATGCATTTTTAGAAAGATATAACTGATTCATGAAAAGGAAAATAAAAAATTCTTAACCATAACTTCAAGTTCAATTTACTTTGCCTACTGTGAATTTAAACACATTTCTGTAGCGCTTTTGAGCAAGGAGCCGACTCCACACCTGCTTTGTGTTAGTCTGACCTTTGACCTCCCTGTGGGGCTCCTACAGGAGGAGGAGGAAGTGACGGAGAGCGTAAAGCTATTATTATTATTTTAGTTTTATTTGTAGCCTATCATCCAACTCTGTGTTCAGCTTTCATCTAACACACAATGACGTGCACTGAGGGGGAAGAACCGCTGCTTCCCAATGTGCTCTTTATAGTGCACACGTGTGTGTGTGTTGCCTCCCCCAAAAATGAACAGACGGCTGAAACACAGGATTTATCTACGAACGTTGCTGATAAATATTGCATTGACAGAATTGAACACTTCCACTGTGTGTCGGCAGCGTGTGTGTGCGTGTGGCTGCCAGCGTGAACTTGGTTTTTATCTCCATAACGGAACACTAACGGGGGTCGATACCCCTCAAGATACAATAAATAATAACTAGACAAAAAAAAAAAAAAA
>JAJHUR010110209.1:0-13814 GCA_027495735.1 Lutjanus campechanus | reverse complement strand
TGAAAAAATGATACTTTTCAGGCGTTTTAAATGTACTGCTCCCATCTTTCCCGTACAGCCACAGGATGGTGCTAGTGTGAGAATAATCATGTCCTCCCTCCTCAGCAGAGATAGGAGTGGATGATGATTGCCGGAGTGTTTGTCTTCATATCGTCAGGGGCTGTGAATTTGGCATGATATGACAGCAGACGTCATTTTAAAATAAATGAAAATTGAACCCTTTCCTGGAGCTGACGTGATGCTGCAATTGCATACAGTGTATCTCCTGACGCCTGCTGTATTGTAAACTCAGCCTTTTTGACAGGTCATACAGTTTGTGAGGAAAAAGCTGTTAATATGGGCTTTACAAGCTTTTTCGCTGTGTATTGCAGATGAAGTTTCTCTACTGGGGAGGCTTTTTATTTCGCACTTGTCCGTGCTCAGATCTGGTGTGGATCTGTTTAAAAAAACACACGTTCAGTGGTGACACTGCCTGTCATGAAGTCCTGTAGTCATTTTTTACTTGCTATGGAAAACATCTTAGGCAGAGAGGAGTAGTAATGGATTCTGGTGATGAACAACAACCAATATCTTTTGTAACATGGTATAGAGCTCTCTATAGACTGACACCTTATTATAGCAGGAAAGAAACACTCATGTTTGGTGCATTAGGGGCGTAGAGAAAGAGAGATTATTGCAAGAAAGCTAATTTAGTCGCTGTTTATTGCGTTTAAACCATACAGTCCTACAACAAATTCTGTTATTTCTTTCTTCGGGGAAACAACTTACACTTTAGCGGCCCTCTGAGAGCGCTAAGTGACATTTTTCTAACATTCATTCAGCATTAATTTTATTCTGCAGCTGTCTGTATGATGCGATGACTCCTGCTTTCGGGATGAATGCGAACAGTTCGTTAAGGCGCCTTGTTCTCTGCTGCCAGCCACCCACGATTTGATGGCAGTAGTGATGAGGGACCTATTTCAGCTTTTCAAGTATTACAGTTGTTGCCAAGGAGATAAGGACATCATTGTGCTTGAATTCTCCAAGGACAGAGAAAGGTTTTGTAGACAGGCTAGTGAAGGTTATAACACGCACACACACACACTCACACACTCGCAGGCTCGCCGGACTCAATAGAGCATGCAGTCCATTTCTCAAGGGCATGTTCTGTAACCACTGCTTAATTGAACTGGAGCAGAATTGTTTGCTGCTATGTTAACGGCACCAAAGCTATCTGGTCTCATCACATGTGGGTGATGGGAGACAGTTAAAGGGGAATTCTGCTCAATTTGTGGATTCGCATCTATTCTGGTGGCGTGGTGAACTTTCCTCCCCCCCGCCGCCTCCCCAGCCCCGAGCAGGAGAATCAGAGAAGCAAGACTGAGATTTACAATGTCAACATATCAGTATTCTGTCTGGAGCTGCTTCATTCAATGAGTGGACACTGACTTCTTTGCATTCAAATGGGCTCACTGAGGCAGGAGTTCATTTTCCCACCTTTTCCAAATCTTCTCGGAAATGTACAGTTTAGATGGAACTAAGAAGTTTGAGTATTACATCCGTCTTTGCACTGGAGGATTCAATCACAGTATGTTCACACTGTAAGTGGAGGTGTAATAAATGATATGTGCTCTAAATAAGGTTAAGCATTGTGAAGATCTTGCTTATAATACATACACACAACTGTTTAAAGGGCGTGTGTGTAGGATTTAATCTCATCTGGTGGTGAGCTTGCAGTTTGCAAATGAAAGAACCTAAGGGTGCGTAAAATGGAAAAAGCAGTATGTAGAGCCAGTGTTTCATTTGTCTGTAAAGGGCCACTGTGAATTGGCTTTTGAATAACTTCCCTGTGTTGTGATTGGCTGTTGTAAAAACCATATGTGCTGTGATTGGCTGTTGTTAATCCACCAGTGCTTTGGTTGGCTGTTGTGTGAACCCACCTGTTTTGTGATCGGCTGTTGTAAATTTCCCTCGTGTTGTGATTGGCTGTTGTAAAACCCACCCGTGTTGTGATTGGTCACTAAAAAATCCTCCTGTTGTGATTGGCTGTTGTAAAATTCCCCGTGTTGTGATTGGCTGTTGTAAAACCCTCCTGTGCTGTGATTGGCTATTGTAAAACCCTCCTGTGCTGTGATTGGCTTTTGTAAAACTACCCTGTGCTGTGATTGGCTGTTGCAATATCTCCCTACTTTGTGACTGGCTGTTGTAAAGCTCCCCTGTGTTGTGATTGGCTGCTGTAAAATCCTACTTTATTGTGATTGGCTGTTGTAAAAACTACCCTGTGCTATGATTGGCTGTTGTAAAACTACCCTGTGCTGTGATTGGCTGTTGCAAAATCTCCCTCTGCTGCAATTGGCTGTTGTAAAACTGCCCTGTGCTGTGATTGGCTGTTGTGAAACCCACTTGTCTTGTGATTGGCTCTTGCAAAATTACACTGTACTGTGATTGGCTGTTGTAAACTGCTCCTGTGCTGTGATTGGCTCTTGTAAAACTACCCTGTGTTGTGGTTGGCTGTTGTAAAACCCACCTGTCTTGTGATTGGCTGTTGTAAAACGCTCCTCTACTGCGATTGGATGTTGTTAAATCCCTTGTGCTGTGATTGGCTGTTGTAAAATCCCCTGTATTGTGATTGGCTGTTGTAAAATGCTCCTGTGCTGTGATTGGCTTTTGTGAAATACTCCTGTGCTATGATTGGCTGTTGTAAAACCCACCTGTCTTGTGACTGGCTGTTGTAAAATCGACTGTGTTGTTATTGGCTCTTGTAAAATTACCCTGTGCTGTGATTGGCTGCTGTAAAACCCTCCGGTGCTGTGATTGGCTGTTGTAAAACGCTCCTCTACTGCGATTGGATGCTGTTAAATCCCCCTGTGCTGTGATTGACCTTTGTAAAATCCCCTTTGTTGTGATTGGCTGTTGTAAAACTACCCTGTGTTGTGATTGGCTGTTGTAAAACCCACTTATTTTGTGATTGGCTGTTGTAAAATCCCCCTGTGATGTGATTGGCTGTTGTAAAGTCCTCTTGTGATGTGATTTGCTGTTGTAAAATCCCTCTGTGTCGTAATTGGCTCATGTACAACTACCCTATGCTGTGATTGGCTGTTGTAAAACTCTCCTGTGCTGTGATTGGTGTTATAATTGGCTGTTGTGAAACCAGCATGTCTTGTGATTGGCTGTTGTACCAATTTTATTGGAATTGCCCTAACAACAAATCACAACTGAGAACATATTAAACACACTTCCCATCCCCAACAACATGTCACCTTTAACCTGGGCTGACCTCCGAGGTCTATTTGTGTGTGAACGAGGTTGACAATGAAATGCATTTTATTTTCTACTGTCCTTTTTATTATGATGTTTGAGTTAAAAAGCTTTTCCTGACATCCCAGTCTGTTTGATATGACAGATGAATGTGTATATGTTTACATAGAAGACGCTGACATAGCTCAGTGTTTTCTTTCATGCACGTTAAGTTTATATCTGATATCATGTATTCGACACATGTATACGGTACTATTCTCTGAAGCACGGCTGCACAATTTGGTTAAAAAAAAAATCTTATTGCGATTATTTTGACAGATATTGCAATATGGGGTAAATCAGGATCATGTGACATTTGTTGGGTCTCTATCAAATAAACCTGTTTTCTTACATCTGGAGGACAATGTTTGTAGGTCAAGGCATCTCTGCAGCAACTACAGTACTTCATTATAACGCTGTTTTGTCGCACATTTCTCTTCTATCAATAAATTTCAGCTTCCATAATTTCAAAAATATTTCAATGAATTGTGCAGCTGTACTCTGAAGGTGCCTTCAGGTGTTTTACACTTGACTAGCAAAAAATAAATCAATCATTCAAATGTTGTGACTGATTTACTTACTCTGTTTTTTTTAACAAATCCTTGTTTATTCATTTAGCACGTACAGTATAATACAATAAGCATTAGGGACTCATTTTTAGTATTTTTTCCTCTGTCTTTGTCTGTTATAGAAATACCTACTCAGTAACCCTGCCCACCAGAGCAGTGCTGTGGATGAGCATTACTTTTTGAATGAAAGTGCAGCTCAAGTAAGGTAAGGAGAGCCTTTTTTCTTTTCTTTTTTTTTTTTGGTTGTCTGGGTGCTATTGCATGTTTAATGTGATTGCTGTTGAATTGCTGTTTTTAAAGGGATATCACAAAGTTTAAGCCCCTCTCCAGCCGGACATCTGTGAGCGTGATCACCGGGGATTCCTTTGACCAGGAAATACCAGAACACCTAAACCAGGTGAGAGTGTTACTATATGATACATTATTAACGCTAGTACAGTGACAGAAGAATACTGTAGTGACGGTTGTGTAAGCCTCATAGTAAATCATCCTTTTCCGTGCACCAGATGGTAGCTAAGCTTCAAAAGAAGTTTCTGGAGGAGTCCTACCCATCAGCCAATCACATTCACATAAAAGGAGCAGACCGGCGAATGATCTACAAGAAGCCATCTGCCATCAGCCAGCACCTGAGGAAGCTAGTCAACCGACGACAAGCCAAACAGCAGAGCGAGTGACCCATGGCCAGCATGTAACAATACCCCAGACATGGACAGAGTAACCGCTGAATATGTTTTAAATATTCAATAAAATATTCAAGTTATCTTTTCACCTTCCCCTGCAGCAATCCGTGGAGATTGTCTACGTGTGTGGTAAGGTTCATCAAGAAGTCAATTTTTGAACATATTTTTTGCACAGCTCTGCTTCCCTGGAAGCTTTTTAATTGAAAATAACTGGAGGGTATTCAGTGTGATGAAATATTTGCTGTCTTAGATTCAGAAAATCTTATCTTTTCAAGTTGTTATTTCAGTCTCTCTACCTGATTGGCCAGTGCCAAAAATTAATACATTGCTCCTTATCAATGTAAAGGCCACACACGTCATTGCTCAACCTGATACTTTTTATCTCCTTCAGTTCTGTCTTAATATTCTGCCATGTTATAGCCACAGGGAAAGGTACACTGGCTCCCTACACTGTCTCTGTTGCATCTGCTTCAAGTCATTTGTTACTTGCATATAATTGAGTTACATCACAATCAGTCATAGACCTCTATTTTTGGACTTCGGTTGATTTGATTTCTTTCATATTTTGCAAAGAGATAAGTCTGGCCTGCAAAGCTAATTTGCCATTTTTGTAAATACACCGTCATGTTTTCTTTGGATCTATTTTGAACTGTATTCTGCTTCTTTGTGTGGCAAATGGGAACTCTTTAAAGGGTATAGAGCATGGGTCTTCATGTCTTTGTTTTCAAAAATTAAAATATGTCTGAAAGTACAAATTAACAGGAATCAAACACAGCAAAGATAAATCAGCATATTTGTAAAAAAAATAAATTAAAAAAAAGAAAGAAAGAAAAGAAACAAACAAACAAAAAAAAAGACAAAAATGTGAGCTAGCTACACCTGAAAATATTAAATGTTGTATGTGTGGTCGGGGGTCCCTGCTCTGTCCATGGCCTGACAAAACAATGTCATGTGAAAGAAAGACCAGACAGCATTGGTTTATCCTGAGGATTTAAGTTTAATTATGACACCACATCAAAATAAAAATTTCCAACAGATCTGGAATTTAATTCCATCCATATACATGCATAGCAACAACGTTTTAAGAAACATTTTCTCCCATAATCAGGACATTGGAATGATCATTTTACATCAGTATCCCCACTGACCTCCCACCCATCTTGTTCATCAGCAATAAACGTAATTCTTGTACAACTTCTTTTTTTTTTCCCGATGGGGTTACAAATAATTATATGCACAGTCCCCATTTCATAATACTGCTTTCAGTAATGTTCCCTAATTTACAAAGTATTGCATTGAGAGCAAATTTCAAAAAGGGAGACCAAAGTGTATCATCAAACAGAAATACGAGTACTATACAAGAATGCTGCCATCCTCATGAAAACATCCACATCTGAGTTGAAGAAAAGAGACAGGGACAAACAGCCACATATGTATGCAAAGCCATGTGTATATGCCAAAATGTGAGATGCAGGGTTGTGCCTGGTTATCACCCCCAAATGGTGATTTTTAAGGCAAACAAGTCATTAGTAGCAATCTGCAAGTGACATTTTGGGCATATACAGAAACTGGTACAGCAAATAAGAATACACAAGTGCCTCAGTAGCTATTTTTGTGTCTAAAATGCATCTCATTTTTGTATTGTCTATTGTTTCATTGAGCCTACATTACAGTGTAAACAATATGTGTGCTACACAAGAATGACTATACAATAACATTACAAACAACTCTGATATAAATTTCATTTTGAATTTAAATTAAGATCACTACTCCTATTAATACTGATTGTAAAATAAATTAATGTGAAAGTGGCACCAATATTATTCTTGATTCCTTTTTCTTTTCTTTTTCTTTTTTAACCAATGGTTTTGCATTTTTAAGTCTTAAAACGATGAAAGAAGAAGCTTCTCTTGATTGTCCACAAGCAGCGTTTAGCACTGCGTGATGCACTATTCCAGACACAACAGTGTACCAAAACAAAGGAGAAAAAAGGGGTAAAAGTTTTTTGGGGGTAAAAGGTGTGGGAGGGAGAAGAAGAACGTGTCTTATTCTTCTCGACTTATTTTACATGCTCCGCAGCATGTGATGAACAGTAAAACTTCTTATGGGTTATAAAGTTTGACAGGTTGTTGAACTGGATGTCACAGAGGCGGCAGTACTTGCCACTTCCAGAGCCGTTCACACCTTTGTTGGCTGTGGGCGCCGCCTCCTCAGTCGGAGACTTGGACGAAGGTGACATGTTCTCGTTGGAGTCGGCCTGGTTCTCAGTGGCCCACGTAGGTGAGGGATTGGAAGGTTGGCCGTCTGGCTGGGGCTGGTTCTCCTGCTGCGGTGGAGCTGTGCCTGAACGCTCCTCGGCCTTGTGCCCCCCATTGACGATGACCATGCCCCGGTTTTTGGGCAGAAGGGGAAGGGACTCCTTGCCAGGGTGGGGGCAGCCATTAGCAGCAGGTTGCGGGGCCTGCTCTCTGGTTGCTCCTGTCTCTCCTCCGCCTCCTCCTGCACCTCCTCCTCCCCCATTAACACTCTGCTCCTGTTCGCTGGCCTCTCCCTGCATCACTGCTCCCCCAGTCACATAATCGGTCGGCTTTATCCCAAAATACGGCGATATTTGCTCGGGACCTTTCACCTTCTTTATTGCTCCAGGATAAAGGCAGTGGGGCAGAAACATATTCTTGTTCTCATCTTTTGATGGGATGAGTTGGGGCTCAGCAAAAGCCTTGAGTCCCGGCACAGGCCCCAGGTGAGGGGGGAACATGCCTCCATTCTGCACCATCACCTTCCCGTTGCCATTCTTCTCACATTTGCCTGGGCTCTTATCATAGACGTCATCAGGGTTGTTACTGCCCTCACTCTTCACCTCTGGGAACATGGTCGACTCCAGGCTGCCAGTTTCGTTGTGTTGTTGCTGCGGTTGTGGCTGTTGTTGTTGCTGTTGCTGCTGAGCGGCAGCAGCGGCAGCAGCTGTCGCAGGGCAAAAGTTCTGTTTGTGTGCCAGGTAGTTCTCCACTTTGTTAAAACTTATCTTGCACACTGCACATTCGTGATAGTCCAACAGTCTTTTAGGGGAGCTACATGTCTTGTCAGGGACTGGCGAACACTTTTTGCTGAGATCGATGGGAGCGTCCAGCTCCTGTGGCTCCACTGTATTGCATTTGGGAGCCAGAATAGGTTTAGTGACAGTCAGAGAGGCCTCCAGGTGTTTGGGTACCATACCTGGGAAGAGGTCACAGCGGGGGTGGAAGCGGTCTGCTAGGCTCTCAACAGCTTCCTGGGATGTACAAGGGTTCATAGGAGGAACCCCGAGGAAACCTGGCTGACCCATAGGGGGCCTCTGGTGGTCCTGGTCAGGGAGACACATCTCGTACATCTTCCGGCGCTTGCGGGTCCTCATGGTTCTCTGCATGGAGGGTACCTTGTTGGTGGACATGCGTTTCATGGGTGGGTCATGGCGCGTGGCACAGTAGTACTGCTTGTGGACCATGTAGGTCTCATGACGGCTGAAGGTGATGTTGCAGGCATCGCAGGTTGTCTTGGTTGGGTCATTGTCACTTTCCACCAAACCCGTACTGGGGCTCTTTCCCTCCATCTGCTTGCCATTGAGCCTCTCCTCAGCCCCAGTTGGGGTAGAGACCTTCTTCACCTGTCCTGCTAGATCCTTATCAGGCCCTTTGGCCCCAGCATTGATCATGTCCAACACATTGGAGTTCAGACAGGCGGACTGCATGAGGTGGTTGTCGGCCTCTGTAGGGTGGCAGCCGGCCAACATGCTAACAGAACTGTGACCACTGTTGGGGCTCACCGCCTCGGGGACCTTATCTGAGAGGGCAGAGAAGTCCGGGGACTTGGCCATGTGTTGCCAGCGGCTGTTACAGTAGTGCTTTTTGTGGACCAAATAGTTGTCCAGGTTGCTGAAGGTGATATTGCATTCGAAACAGGTGGCCCCTTTGGGCATAAGCGGACTGTAGATGACAGGGGGGTAGCTGTTCCCTCCATGGCGCAGCCTCCGGTGAACTAGCTCCGACATTTTAGCCAGAATCTCAGAAGCCTGCGGGACTACGGAAATGTCTTGGGAGAAAGCAAACTGAGACAAGAAGGGGCCCATGGGAAATGTAGGCATGTTATGCTGCACAGGGGAGGAGGCCAGCCGGGGGCTGGAGGGCTCAGACTTGATCCTAGTGTAAGAAAAACTGGCTTTGCTGCCTGGGTGGGCCTCTCCCTTCTGAACAGACAGCATGGGCTTCTTCTCAGCCTTGTCAGCCTCTCCGTCTGTGCTGGTCTCCTTGTTGAGGGCCCCTTTGGGACTTCCCAGCAGAGCATCCTTCCTGTTGGCCAGCTCAGCGCGGGCCTGCTGCTGCTGCTGCTGGAGGCTTTCCTCAGGCCCCCTGGGGGAATGCTCGGTGCCGTCGCCTTCCCTGTGAAGTTTGCTGCCGTGCCCATGTAAGTCCTGATGCTGTAAGAGTTCCCTGTGGCTCTGGAAGCTGATATGGCAGTGATTGCATCTGAAGGCCGCCTGTGACAGGTGAGACATGATGTGATGCTGGAATGTAATAAGAGAATCTGCCGTGTAGTTACAGATTGTGCATTTCAAGCTGGTGCCAGGAGGGAGGCTCTCTTCCATTTTGACACCTGTGAAGGAGATAAAAGGGAGAAATGCTCAGAATCTCGCCTCCCACTTCTCCTTTAGAGTTAACTGTGGAAACCATCAAACGCTCATGCATTATGCCAGGCTTATTCCCATCCACTAGATTTTTTTTTTTTGCTCAAGGATAAACTGTCAACTATGCTAGCTGACAGCAGGATATGTATATTTCTGAAAAGAAATGACAGTCATTTTTCCAAACCTGTTTAAAACTCCCTGTTATCTTTTTCTAAAACAACACTTTTGACCCCCTTTCTCTTAAAAAAAAAATGAATGAAAGTAGCCATCATCAAGAGCTGTAATATGTTAAACAACATCAGACTGATCCATGATGTTGTCACTCACCACTGTGTGAGGTGCTCAAGTGCATTTCCAAGGCCCTGGCTCCGGAGAAGCTCTTGTTGCACTGCGGGAATGGGCAAATACTGGGGGTCTGGTGGGGACCGGTGTCGTTTTCCTCCACGACCGTCTCTGGCTCCCTCTGTCGCCCACTGCAATAATACATCAGATGGGCTTGCAGGTTCCTCTCGCTCCGAAACCAGATTCCACACGCCTTGCAGGGGAAGATGTCCTCTGGAGGGGACGAAGAAGGGGACAAAGGGGACATGATATCAGGATACATACAGTACTTTCATATTTATGCACAAGTATAAAGATAAAGAGCTTGCACACATGCGTGCACACATCCTCCTCTTCTTCTACAGTTCTGACTCTCAAAGCCTGTGTTAAAAGGCTTTTCTACCAAATCCTCAGCTGCTGCATATCGCTGTGTTGCTACCACTGGGTTGGTGCCCTTTCTCAAGGGCAAACAAGAACACTGGACCATCTGCTTACAGAAGCCTCCCTGTTGAGCTGAACCCAGATAGCCCTCGCTAAGTAAACAAACACACTATTTGCATGAGGCGTGTATTTTGCAATTAACACGTTAGTTCGAGCCTCAGTGTGTTTATGTGAACCCAAAACTTGAAGGTCGATGGCTCTTATCTCCAGTGCAGAGACTCATCTGGGTTAATCTACGCCCGGCGGAGACGACGCTCCTTGTTAAGCAGGTGACTGAGTGCAGGCTGTGTGGACTTGTGTGTGTGTGTGTGTGTGTGTGAGAGAGAGAGAGAGAGAGACAGAGAGGGAGAAAGAACAAGAGCATGCGTGTGTGATTGTGCGTGTCTAAACAAAAGCAAGCCTCGTTCCAGCTCCGTGTACGTGCGCTCGTGCCGGTGAGCGGACACTCACTGTTGACGATGGCAGTGGGCAGGATGGAAGCCATTGCGGCCTGCTGCGGCAGGAGCTGGATGCTGTCCAGCAGCCTGGCTGGGTACATGCCCTCGCTCAGAGACATGTGGTTCACCGCCTGCAGACGCGAGTCAAAGTCCACCGCAAACGCCACCAGCTCCTCGCCCTCCATCATGTTCTTGGTGGTGGTGCACCACAGTTGGCCACCTGGACAAAACAGAGATAGAAGAGACATTTAAACGCTTGCTGCGAGAGCAGAAAAAGCTTTGCTGCATGTACACATGAGTAATTCTGGACTTAAATGTCAGGGCATTATGCAACATAAGAAATTATATTTGGATGGCATGCACAACATCTCAAAGACTCGGTATTTCAATAGTGGGTTGCGTAACAGTGTATAGTTGAAAGAGGATATTGGGTAGCACATAGAGTGAAGAGGTGGACTGTTCAAAGGTATGAAGATATTTTAAAACTATATTGTATCTTCGCAGAAATTAGAAAAAAAGGACCAATGTATGATTTAGTGAGCTTACAGATTGCACCCTCCCCTTCCAAGCATATAGGAGAACCTACAGAGACATAAAACTCCTTGTTTAGTTTGTCTATTCTGTGCTGCTGTAGAGACATGGCAGTACAACATGGTGGACTCAAAGACAGTAGAATAAGTAGATGGAGCCACTTTGACATCACCCACTGGTTTGTGGACTACTGTTTTGAAGCCTCGAGTTTGGTATTACCGGGGTTACCATCTTGGATTTTTTGCAACCGGAGCATTCACATTACTGATGAGAGGCTCGTCCGTTCAGCAGTCAGGTTGAAATCTTTCTAGTATTACATCTAAACGGCACACTAAAATATGCTTCTGAAAACATTTCAAGCAAGAAAAAGGCAATGTAGTAACAGAACCTTGGTCCATATTCAGCACTACCTAGTTTTACAGAGTTTTGGGCATCTCTGTTGAAAAATGGAAGCACAATGGCAGCTGCCTGGTGGCAATCTTTCATGTGTTACAACTAAAAAACTAAAACATGTTTCTAAGAACATTTTCAGCAAGAAATAGGCATAATGCAGGTTTAAGGCACTTCCACTTCCATTGGCTTTTCAGATCTGGAAGCTCTGTCCACTTATTCTACTATCTATGTGAGGACATCATGGAAGAGGGCATGGAAGTGTCCTCTGTAGACATACACAGCTCATCCTGAGGTAACAAATACACAATGATGCTTATTTTCAGGTAATTATACACTCATGAAAGCATACTGCATAAATCCCTGCAAATGTACACATTGGACCATTAATAGTATTTTGATGGGTCAGTTGATGAAAATTGCAAAAAAAAACATTCTTTTCTCACGTTTCGTGATTTTTGCAGGCACCTTGATACAATAAAGGTGAATGGGATTTCGTTTGTGGTCCTCACAGCTTTGAAAATTTTCAGCTGCTACATGTCTTTCCAAAATCTGTGCCCACATTACTCTGGATAGCCTGATCAGCAGAGGGTGCTGCCAACAGTTTTCAGAGGGACTATTTTTTTCTGTTGTTCCAACCAAAACTGTTCACAGTGACGTCTGTAGATTATACAGACTATCTGAGACACTTCTACTGGACAGACGCTTCTTAAATGTTGTTTTTCAATTCTATTAGCACTACAAATGAAATTCCAGTCACCTCAGAAATCTCAGAGACAGATATCTGAAGCCACAGCCACATAACTAAAGGTAAATAATCAAATATGTTTTTGCAATTTGGGTGAACAAATCCTTTAAAAGGTAATTTCTATCCTTTTACTGTCAGTCAAACGTCTTTTTAGGCTACTGGTGCTCATATCTAGAAGCAAGGCAGAGCTCGGCTGGGGTAAACTGTAGCCTACAGTGCTGTTGTCAGCTAGAACACTGAGACAGGTCCTCCATATTATTAGATTGTTGTGTTTTGGGATTAAGCATTCCTCTGAAATCTTCTGAACATATTCATTAAGTCAGAGGAAGGGGGAGGGGGCAGGAGGAAGACAGGGGGGGGTGGTAGAGGGAGAGAGTGAAGGTTTTAGCTTAGATAATATTTATCTCAGCACATGACAGGCTTTTCAGCTGCACTTCATTTTCCATTGAAGAGATTAAAGTTTTTAATATGACTATTTACAGAAATCTGGCTGGGGAGATAACAACAAACTATGATACGCTACTGCTAAATGGCAGAATTAGGACATTGTTTCTGAGGAAAGCTGGACAATTAATTAAAGCACGCTGTTAGCTTTCAAAGATGTGCAAACATACCGACGGAGTGTCAGGCTGAGAGGGGACATGTGATTTGAGCCCTGGCTGATGTGGAATAAAGAGAGTCCTGAGGAGAGGTGTGAAGGCAGGGGGACGCAGCGAGAAAGCCCCCACACATGTGGAACACTGATTACTCATGTTTACACAGAACCTATGAATCACCAGGTTTAAAACCGCCCTGTAGACACTGTGAAGGTGCTCAAGTAAGGCTCTGTATGAAAACAATCCACTTTTCTGTGGATTTATGAGAAATGGAAAACCAGGGCATGGAAACAGAGCCACAGTGGCGCTCCACTGCTACGTCACGCAAGAATGTATAAATCACTCTTAAGTTTCTGGAATGAATTGCCCCATTATTTCAATTTGAAATTGATTGTCCCATAAACATGTGATTAAAGGCACAATATGCAAGTCCTGCTGCTATAATTCACATTAATAACAATAACAAGACGTAGTTTGATTGATGTTGTGAAGCAGTGTGGGAACATGGGAGTTGTTTCCTTCATTGTTAAACAGCCGCCATCACCAATGAAAATCCATCTGACGTGACTCAGCCTGAAATGTAACTTGTACATACTGATGATTCGTCACCGCCCCTCTGCAGCTCAAACAGACATGGACGGTACTCGTTAGGCGGTGGAAAGCAATGCACCGGGCTTTCAGGTGACTTGAATGTAAACCCATCCACGGCTGTTTAAGACACCTGGGCTCTTGATGTAGTATGAAGCGGGAGGAAGTCCGCACAAAGAGGAGGCAGGGTGGATGGATGGCTCAAACAAAACGCAGGACCTTTACCCAGGAAACCGGGCTTCATGTCCGGTGTGAAACCAAAATGTTATTAAAAGTTTTAAGGCACATAACGTTATGAACGTCATGTGACTTTAATGTTACAAGGCGCTTCAGTGACTTGACTTTCACTATGTGACTGTCATTTTGCGAGTCATAACATAAGTAGTGTATTCTTCTTACCCCAAACATGGTCTTATCCTAAAACTAACCATGCAACTTTTGTGATTAAATCTTACGAAGTAGTTTTTTTTTGTGCCTAAACCTTGTGGTCTTTTTTTTTTATATCTAACCCTAACCAAGTAGTTTCTGTGCCTAAACCTAACCTAGTGGTTCTTTTGTGCTTAAACCTGACCAAGTA
>JAJHUR010110208.1:0-14385 GCA_027495735.1 Lutjanus campechanus | reverse complement strand
ACAATAAGGCCTGAAATCAGACACAAAAGCAAACATATGCTCAATATAAATGAAAGTGTCTTTGATGGCATGTGGTTTATATCTCGATACAACACACTTGAGACAACAGCATAAATGTGGCCTTAGCTAGGAACCGCAACAACACCTTGACGCAGATGCATGATTTAGCCTTTAGCTGACACAGTCAACCCACCCACCCACTGCTCCAAGTGCAGCAAACTGAGCAGATCACTGAATCTGTTCACCTCAGGTCAGAGCTGCTTCTCAATAAATCCAATTCTGATACCAACTCCAACTCTGTGACCTGTACTAAGAATACCTTGCAGACTAACTATCATCATTACTGCAGACTGAAAATCATACACACACTGCTTCTACAAGCCTGTCAACTACCGGGTGGGTGTGTGTGTCTGTGTGAGACAGAGCTCCTGTAGTCAGTGCTCATCACAGCTACAGCGTTACCATGGTGACGCAGCCGGCGAGTAGCCACATGACATGATGAGAGAGAGACAGAAAAAGGGAGGGAGGGCATGGCTGACGAACACACACAGGGACAATGCAAACAGAGATAAATGCACAGAGCTGTCAGCTACTCTGTGCGTGTGTGTCTTTGTGTCTGTGTGTGTGTGTGTGTGTGTGTGTGTGTGTGTGTGTGTGTGTGTGTGTGTGTGTGTGTCTGTGCGACCTCATGGTATTGTAGTTGTGGCTGAGGCCAGCAAATCTGTTAACCAGGCCTCCACTGTGCTGCTGCTGCCAAACATGCTGCTAGTATCGCCAGCTGCTACTGAAAACAGGTACACACACACACACACACACACCAGGCAGACACTGACCTTTTAGTCAAAGTCAGACAGCAGCTAGTCAACAACCTTTTTCCCTCAGTGGTGACAGTGTTACTTCTGGGTTGTACATAATTTCTTGTCATTGAGCATTCTGACCTTTCATGATGGTCCAATGCCATTTCACAAAAGAGCATAATTACCAGGGAAACACAATAATATTCCCTCATCTGAACATCACTTAAAAGGTGCAGAAAGCAATTCCAGGGAAAGATTGTTAATTGTTGAGTCTCATTTTCAGATTGCCAAATTAAAGACCCTTTGAATTGGTGGCTCGTTCCCAGGTCATCAGATACTGACGTTTTGGGCGACATTTTCTAAAGCCTGAAAACAAAACCAAGATGGGGGGCAGAAGACTGGTTTTCTCTCAGGCCACTGAAAGTACATTGTAATTACAAGGTATTATGGAACTTCTGCCCAGTAATGCCAAAAATAAACTGCCTACCCCAGCTTTAACTGTACAATGTTCAATGAGAAATCATCTTTGTTCAAAGACAGGCACATGGGAAAATAGAGGATAAGTAACAATAGGGATCAGCAATATAACAATATCTACCATGTGACAATACACTATAAATTAAAGCTGAAATAAACAGTCAGTGGATGGATTTCAAGCAAAACTTCCATACATTTGATGGTTCAGGTTTCCAGACAGCCTTGGAAATGGTGGTTGGCATTTTTTCCCATTTTATCACGTGTAGTACACCAAACAATTAATCAGTTAAATCAGGGAAATTGTTGGCATATTAAATGATGATTTTTTTTTGTTTAAACTGTTAGCTGCAGCCCCAACGTAAATTTGTAAATTTGTAAATGTAAACTTATCGTTTAAACCAGTCATTCTCAATCATTGGGCTGGGGCTCACTACCCTCAGAGATCCATGCATGAATGGTAAAATTCGGCAACTTTTAGCTAGCTAACAGTCTTGCATGCAGTGACATGTGTAAGTTTTTGAAATGAAATTAAATAGTGATGTTGGAGACAACCCTGCACCAGTAAAAGCTCCAAAGCACGTGATGAGGAAATATGACCCTGAATACATTAAGTTTGTTCTCATAATAGCAGACAGTGTTGCTGAGCCACACGCACTGTGTTGAATGTGATCAAATCCTGTCACAGCAAAGTTTAGACCTATTTTTTCTGCTTTTTGTCCCTTTTTTCTCATTTATTTGGGAAGGTGGTACTCAGGCTTTTTTAACAATCAGAAGTGGGCCTTAAGTTACAAAAGGTTTCGAACCCCTGGTTTAAACTAAGGCATCAATGCCCTGACCCTTGTGGGCTATGTTGCAAATTGATATGCAGGTTGGCTTTATGTCAATATTGGACTTTTTTTTATTGCTTTTGCATCAATGTGATGGAGTGCCTTGATTTTCCAGGTATTTTCTGGATTAGATAAAACAAGCATTGCTCTCGGGTTGTAAATAGATTTTCCTGAAAGGTTACTACTATATTACATAATAACATCATGCTCTATGAAATGATATGTTGTGATGCAGGATTTTATCTATTTCATCCACCCTTTGTCCCACATAAGAATACAAAACTGCACACTGTCAACAGGTGCAAGAACGTACTAACTAACTAAACTAACCACCAACTGTAGGGACCATTATTATCCAAAAACTCCACACAGAAAGCAGGTACCTTGAAAGTTGTGAGGATGAAGACAAAGATTTTTCAGGGCTCATCCAGATAAAGCTCCACTACCATACTTAATAAAAGCTTTAAGGGATTCTGAAGAAAAATAATTAACTATTGAGTTTCACTCCCAGGTTGTGAAATACAGAGGTTTTGGGTTGGTGGCTCAATCTGAGTCTTCAGAATCGGTTGTAGCTGCTTTCAAGATAATGTTCTAAGCGCAATGAATGTCAATAAAAAAAGAACAAAATATAATAAATAATGTTGATAAATATCTGAAAACATGACAACATTTTGCTGCACCAAAACATAGCTGTCTTTGTATGGTAACAGTAAAACTGGTGCCAGTGGTGAGAAGTTATTCTGGAGAACTGGCAAATGGAAATAGCTGGTAAAATAAAAGAAAATCTGATCGTACATCGCTCTGAAAACAACCTAGTCATACCACCTAGACCACAGGAAACCCACTATCTCCACTCAGCACACACTTCCTGTCGGCTTCCTGCTTCCTGTCCAGCAGGGAAAAGGAGGGAGTGGCCGCTGATGTCACAGCGAGTGTATTTACACGCTGCTTTCAGGTCCCATAGGAAAGAAGGTGGATATGAGCTTCCTGGTAGTAAATACCTTTCACACCAAATTCAGCCAGTCAGCGCAATCAGAAGTACTGTCATTTTGTGAGAAAAGGTTTGTGGTTCAACATATCATCACTAGAGTGAAAAGAGGCAACCTAAGTGTACAGATAACTGTCTAGCATGACATATTGCTGTATGAGGACTAATAACTGCTTTCACTGTCTGCCATCCTACTGTTTTTCCCCCGTATGAAGCAAGAGCAACTATCCACTACTGCTGTTCTACTGGCTTTACAACCCAACCCATTTCTCCATCTTTCCACCATCCTGAGGCACAGTTAGGATGCTCAATTGAAAATGTCACAAAATATCAACACATTGTAAATCCATACAGGTGTAATGATCCATCGATCTTGATTGGTGTATCAATTTAATGATCAACTGCAAAGTGAAAATCAGTCCATATCATCATCTTTCACATACGCCTTGATTTTCAAATTCCCATGGCACGTCTGTGTCACCATTTCTGTCCAAGAAGCACTAGGCAGATAATGGCAAGCAGCCAAGAACAACACAATGGGGATATCTAACTCCCCTTTCAGGAATAAATCAGCAGAGTGGAAATATTTTGGATTTTGGAGAAACAACGGGTCAACAGATAACGCAGCATTGCCATATGCAAACAATGCTATTGCGAGACAAAATACTCAGGAAATACAGCAAATCTGGCCGGGCATCTCTGCTAACTTGTTGCTCCTACTACAACGTTATTAGCTGCTCTGTTACATCAGTGTTGGGCTGCACAACAGAGCTTTTCTGTTGGAAGACACAGTGACTTGAACCAGCCATGAGTAAGAAAAAGACTGAATATTTTGTTAAGCTATGAGTGGAGGAAAAGTGCACTAGCCACTAGGCTAACTTACAAATGTTACACTTTTGTTAAATGTTTCCATTGTTAAGCTATGTTTTGAGTCTTAGTAGAGTCAATGTAAAATAAACTTTACAGCACTTAATTGGTTATTTACAATGTGTTGGGGTTTTTTCTTTTATGGCTAAATGCAGAAAAGAACGGGGTGGCAGCTTGTGTTAAACGGGCATATGATATCGAAATCATAATGTGAAAGACTTTGCGACATTGGAAAATATTGTATCTTTATCCAAAGAATGAATATAGTATCGTATTGTGATAAAAATTGTGATTTACATCCCTACTATACAGCCATGCTGCAGCTGAGGAAAGTATTGAGACATCCTGACTGTATTTTTAACAGTACAGTTCTCCACCTTATTCAGTTCTGCTGCTTAAAACTACATCCTGTCAAAAAACAATATTTAAGTGTGTTTATCACATATGTATGCCATTATACATTACCTTTACACTAGTATCTGAGCAAACAATGACATAAAAGCCATTCTGTAGATTATGTAGGTATTTTTAATGGTATTTCAGGTTGGTCTTTTTCTGGAAATGATTAAAAGCTGGTGATGACTCATTCTGCATTCAGGGGAGTTACTAAATTCATATCCAATTAAACGCTTTCTTGTCTGTGACGCAACAGAGCATGAAAGGAAAATGCATCCATTTACCGGAGTGGACAAGAGATTCTCTGGGGGCTGGGCCTCATGGTACAAGAGCACAACTTTATTCACCGATTTGGGTGAAACTGGGTCATATTTTATGGAGAAAATATTTGTTCTGGTTTACCCTCCTTTAAGTTATTTCATTACAGAGCTTTCCTGATGGACAGATCACTTTAGCTTACTTAATGCTAAACGACTGGTCACCAGGACGAACACAGACTCAGGGACTACAACGCTGCATTACAGTGAAGTATCACACACAGTGCTACTGGCTACTGTAAATGCTAATTAATGTCCTAAGTCCCTCCCTAGTTACCTGTTTTACAGGAAACCAATAAGTACTCTGCTAACCGTTTCATGGGAACTTCAAATTCATCCTTCCCAGTGTAAAGATAGTGCATTAAAACTAAGGCCAAAGGTATGCAATATCTTCCTCCACACCTATTCAACCTGTTGTGTGACACAGTCATGTGCATCAATGTTACCTGAGCTGTTACACTTCACTCTCACATCATGTGACTTGTGTCATTTGTCTTCACCATGCAGTAACAGGTGAAGCTAGCTTTCACTGTTGTAACTATGTCATCGGTAGGTTTCAGTGAGAAAAACTCAAGACACGTGAAGACTCGGTTACAGCTGCTTGTAACCTGAAAAACCGGGCCGAAGTAACAAAAACAAAAACCACCACATGTCATGTCTGACTATCAAAAGTTGTCAATCTATAAATAAGCAACACAACGTTCAGGAAATGTATCAGGACAGTGTACATTTAACGACAAGATGTTTTCGTCTGTTCAGCTGAACAGACTGGATAAAAAGAAAATATCTGTCACACTGCGTTAACCCTGTTCTGTCTTCAAGCATGGAAGTCTAACTGTGGACATATGGAAGAGAAACTATGTCACAGGACAAAATATTTGCTTTAATTTCCAGAACTGCTGCAACTTAAAAGCTCTATAAAGTCTATTTAAGGCATATATTCTTTTAAAACTCTTAAATCTAGATCCAATCGCCTACTTTTTCATCTTCATTTTAAGCTCCCGCTGACACCACGCTATGGCCTCCTCTAAGTCAGTAATCTACAGGCTGACATGCAATAAAAACCACAGGGTGAATGTGAGGAAAGTTTATAACTTACTGTATTACCTTTACTGCTAATATTTGGCAGCCTGCAGAGGTTTTGTGAGGTCAGTGTTTAGTGGAGTTGATTTGGTGGTGAAGAAGGCCCCGTGCCAGGCACGATCAATCGAGAACTGGACAGATGAAAAAAGCTGCTCTTCCCATTTTAAACCGTAAGCCTCTTGAGTTGCTCGGAAGAAAAGTAAAAAAAAATCCTTAGGTTAGCACTCAGGACTAGTGGAGGAGCTATAAAACTGTCTCACCTGCATCCCACAAATAAAAGGTACAGTTCAACGGATTTGACTCAAACATTTTTCTGATAGGAGATGCAGTCAGGTTCACATGATTCAGCATTCATCTAAGGAAAATCCCACTTAGAGAGGATGTGACCTCATCATTTATCTACAATGTCAAACTGTCCCTGCCAAGGAAAACGTTAACATAATATACGTCAGACATGCCTCATTATTGTTACATGTAATTACTGGTTTAAATAGTCCTACCAGCTAATTACAATGCTGTCTGAGCCACCTCTTTATACCTAATTGTATCTCTGGATACAAAGTGCCTGAGTGCACAGGGAGTGAATGCTGAAAGTACATTTGTAAGGTGATATGAATCATCTACTCTCTACAATTTATCTTGCACTGTACACAAGGTCTACTTGTCGTCCCATGCAATGTGTACCAGTATGTACTGGTAATGTCTCAGATATGTGCTCCTGACACTGTTGTTTATGGCTTGTTAGGCTCACTCTGCCAGTGCATCAGAGCTCGTAAATAAAATAAACAAACTCACATATAGGGTTAGGTATTAAAAATCAAGATTTCCTTCAGAAACTTGCTTTGTATTCTGCCCATCAGTTCCTGAAATGTCATTTTGGATATACTGTGCTCTACATCACAAGTTATATTCGGGAGAATCTTGACAACAACTTTTCTGTTATACACAGCTTTCCAAGCACATAGAACTGCTGGATATCTGCTGTCAAAATTCAAAGTCTTATATACATGAAGCCTCGTGTTTTGGGGAGAATTCCTGCAGATGCTGCAGACTCACAATCCTAAAAAAAGCACAGAGCTTCTCCCAAACAGGATCAAGACCATCATTTTTAGGAAACATTTAGCAGTTGTTCAACACCACCATATTGTGAATGGCAATGATCTGACGTTGCTGATTGTGTGCGGTCGTAAGTCTTAAAATTAGGGCCCAACCAATGTATTGATCAGCCAACCAGCCTACAACAGCTTTATCTGCCTCCGGGGGTTGATAAATCATATCTTATCTTATATTTTGTGCATTTTCCAATCGCTGAACCATTAAAAACTGATAACCAATTAATCATAATAAATAGTAAGATACAAGATGCATGGGTTTTTCTCAGTTTAAACACTAGTGGCACATTAGTTGTGTGAAACATCAATTTACAAACACAAAGACTTTAAACTTGAAATGCTCAAAGAATCACATTATCAGTGAATAAATCCAATTCCAATCAGTTTAATTGTAAACAGTGATAGATTATCAATACTAACATTCCTAGCGATGATACGAAAACGAAAAACTGATTTATTTATTTTTTATTTGTTGCTTGCTTTATTGGCAGCATTCTGTGTATATTTGATCCTTTTTTCTTGATTTGGGTAACAATATATACATCTAATAATAATCTTTTCTGCCCTCTTTCTGGTGCAGTGTGAACCTGGACAGCCTGCATACAAAAGTGTGGCAAAGTAAACTTTCCCACAACCTTTTTATCCAAATAAAACAAACTATTCATGTAATGCATCTGAATTCCACTACATCTATTGAGCTACATCTTTCGAGCCGAGTGTTTATTGAAAACTGCAAAAATACGCCCCACATCTCTGCCTACGACAAGTCCCCACGTGACATGAGTACCTGTTATGTTATAATGAGCTCCACACCATGAGTCCCACAGCAGGACTTATTCAGTTTGGGTTGCAAGATTAAAAAGTTTGAGAACCTTTGCTCCAGACTAATCAGCCATCCACGGCTAATCTAATCACACGAATGATCTCACCGCACTCTGTGGCAGATTGGACAGAAATTCAGAAATTAGACATAATCAGTTATCAGATATGCTGATTGTATGCTGTAAATCAAATCTAAAATCAGAGTCAATCTCAGATCATACTGTTAAGTTTTATTACAAACGCAGCATATTTCATGCACAGCTACACTCAGGAGCAGTCTAGACAGTGTGAAGGACACTTGTGCAGCTTGGGGGCTCTACCAGCTGACATATGGGGAGGGTGTGGCGTGGCAAAGGAAGGCCATGCATCTGCTTACATTTAATCATGTTCTACTGGAATAAAGTCTGAGCAGTCTTCAGCAGCACTGCTGGAGCAATGCTTCTTGTACAGTGAGAGAATTACGGCCTTGAGAACTCCAGGACTGGGTTAATCATTCCTCACAGAATGGAGAGGTTATGTGTGCAGCACACAACCCTGGCCAACGGCTGGCCAGCTTCAATCCTGATAAATTAATCGGCTCAAGAAGAGGAGTGGGGACCCTGTGGCCCCCCTACAACCTCATCCAAGGAGAGGTGGGGGTGGGCTACCCGCCTAAAAACACTGCAGCTGACACAATCACAGTCATAGCTATAAATCAAAACTACTTAGCCGTGAGATGCACCAGTTAAGGGGTAAGGTTAGATAGATATTGACTAACTCCTTAAGGACTACAAGCATCACCCAGCTACTGCTGTTCTCTGGTAGCTAGCTAGCTGGAGCCTGCAGGGAGGAGTTCCTTATCCCGGCATGTTGTTAGTAAACAACCACAACCTGAGTCCAGACGGGTGATTTAATTACAGCACTGCTGCTCAATATGTTGCAGGGTCAAATTATTGCTGGTCAAACAAGCAGCTCGCATCAAGCTAGCTACTGTGAGGAGGACAATGCAGGGCGACATGACACGTCTGTGTATTGCACTGTCTGACAGGGAGATTTTGTTATGGTTCACAGGCTGGTAGCATCAGTGCTTTGAGCGCCCTACCTGGTGTGAGCATTTACACCCAGCTTGTTGTTAATACTTTAAGCTTTTATCTATTTGCCCTGCGTATCAAACAACCTCACCGTTTGTCAGCCATTGCAGGCACTGCTGTGCTGCAAGCCCGCTTCACCACCAATACACACACAGCTAACACTGGCATAGCTGGATATATTACAACTTTGGTTTCTCACTGAAATAGCAACGATGAGTGTTGAAGTTATACAGGGATGCAACCAATTAGGCTTGCCAGTTTTTTCTGTTTAACACAATGGCAGGGTCCATGTTTGCTCTACAGGTAATGTGCTTGCTAACTTGCTAGCTAGCCCCGATACGTGCCGTTCCCTCTTGTGTAGGAGACAACACACCAAACTCCATTCAAAATCTGGGAATTCTGTATTGTCTCTGCTATCGCACACGCACACATATAACTCAAGATATTAAATAAATGATTGTTGTTCACTTGGCCTTCGGCATATTCACTATACACAAAGCCCAAACAGCTTCTATAAACTGCCAACTTTGAGAATTATTCCTTCTACATAGCTTACTACTTCACAAATGGTCGTGTATTGCAGGGAACCGTTGAGTTGTGAAACTCTCGCGAGATTTCTCTCGTCATTACTTCATCGTGCACCGTGCACTAGCTAATTATGATTTATAATGCGACAACGCCGTTACTAAAATCTGAGTATATTCAGGGACAGAAAACACTCGGTTAGGGTAAGGGTAAAAATCATGGTTTGGGTTAATATGGCCATTCTCGCGAGATCTTTCGCGGGACTGAGGTTCCCTTCTAAACACGATCTTATCAAATGTACAGTTGTGGGCGGTAGCTAATAGCTAAGTTAGCTAATGTTACGTTTGTGTGAAATAAGAAAGAATTGTGGCGAAACGTAATGCGGATCTGTAGACAAATATTTAATCTGCCCACAAAAGCTAAAATATTTATTTAATGTTAGAGGCTGCTGTTGTATAATGTGTGTATATTATGACATAGTAAATCGCCAGATTTTTCAATGGAGTTTGGCATTGATTCTCTCCATGCACGACACGTACGGGGACTTACCACCGAGTAAACCAAGTAAACCACGCTGCCCACAACAGCTTGGCTTTCAACATATCTGAGCCAAGTGTCAGCCGGTGGTAGCTTTACGGTCCCCCCCTTCACCCAGGAGAGGCCCTGCGGCTCCGCGGCCTCTCCTGCTGCTCCCCGGTGGTCTCCTACCTCTGTGGGCCGGCTGATCTCGAACAGGTCGAGCCGGTTGGCGTTCCAGTGGTTGATGATGTCGGCCAGTTTCCTCCTCTCCTCCTCCCTGCTCCCCGACATTGTGGACAGTCTTTCTGAACCGCTCGGTCCGTGTGTGCTGTAGAGTAAAACTTCCCGTAACGTTAGTCCACAAGAGGAGAAACCGAAGGTTCAGGTCTGCTGTTGTAACGCCACTACTTCTTCGTGTTGGTCCGTCTCTCTGCTCACTAACCGACCGACCGACCGACCTGCTGTCTGATCTGTTTCTGCTGCCTCGCGTTCCCGGTGAGCCTGTGCGCGCTCCCGATGCACTCTGGATGGATGTCTGAGCACGCGCAAAACTGTTAACTGTTTGAGATCCAATAAACGTGATTCATGACGCTGCTTTCCTCAATCAATGCCCTCTGGTAAACAGGGTTAAAAATAAATACTCAGAGTAGTAAGCGGCATTACGTCAATATGTGTCAGTTAAGCCTCCATTTTTTATTTAAGCGTGTAACCGATTTTTTGCTCTAATTTTTAACATTGACAGTTTAAAAACTACACTAAAATAATTCTCATTCCTTTATTTTATTTATCTGTCTGCAGATTAAAAATACATTTATAATAAAAGTTATGGCGGGTACATAAAGACATCCACACACTATTATATGTATGAAAGCCCATTTTTGTGATGAAAAAAAGAAAAAAGTCCTAATGAGAAACTTTTCAAGATAATGACTTAGTTCTCTCAAAATAATAACTTACCTCAACATAATGAGTTTGTATCTCAAAGTAATGACTTAGTACCTCAAAATAATGAGTTAGAACCGCAAAATAATAGTATCTCAAAAAACTGTCAATCTTTCTCAAAATAATAAGTTAATACTTCAAAGCAATGAGTCAATATCTCAAAATAATGACTTAGATTCTCAAAATAATGAATTGGTAACTCAAAATAATGGTTTTCTAAAAAATAATAATAATAATGAGTTAGTATCTCAAAATAATGAGATTTTATTTTAAAAAAAATCAAAATAATTATTTTTTTTAATGAATTAATATCTCAAAGTAACAAGTTTTGTAAAAAAAAAAACAAATAATATGAAACTTTATGGTGACATACTTATTTCTTATTTTGAAACTGTGAGAGAGGAGCATATTTGTGTTTTCTGTTGTCACATTGTCTCCTAATTCATTCCAGCCAGCAGGTGCTGAATGTCTCACAGCACTGCCAAGTCCCTCTGTCCAAAATACTGTCTGTGTCACTAACACACTGCAAAAAGCAGTGTCATTGTGAGTGTGCCTATGGAATAAGGTTAACCATCCCCTACAAATCAACTTATATGAAGTCATTTTGAAAAAAAAAACAGTCATATAAATTCAGCTGTCTGCACAAGATATTTATTTTTATTGTTTGAATTTGTCGAGTTCAGAACATTAATTTTTTTGTAAAACATGGAAAAGAGCTTCTCAGTCAAGTCACAAAATTTTTCTTCAAGAAAAGTAAAGTGAAAAGTTTACAAGGTCACACATCCAGACGTGATAAAGACTAGCTGCTGAACAGAAGTACAGGTCAAAAAAGCACACTGCACACTAAATAATGCTCCTAAAATTAACCTTTATTAACATACCACCATGTTTCTTCAGACTTGAAGCACCTTCACAGACACACCTTGCCTCACCTTAAGCAAGAAAAGAAAAGAAAAGAATAAATTTATTGAAAAAGAAAAAGAAAAGATTTTATTTCTGTTTAGCAGACTGTTACTATCAAATCATTTTAAAATGAATATTTTGTGTCTTTTTTTTCTTTCTTTGGTAAGTAAGTAAGCAGGATAATGTAATGGAATAAACCCCTTCAGAATGCATCACCCTGTTGGGGTTTGATTTTCAATAATGCCCTGCTCACTGTATATTATCCTTTACATAATGGACCCTGCCAGTATGATGCACAACATATTCTAATTCTACAATAACAGAATCATCAGGTAAATACATCAGACTTTTATGACACATTGCCTCTGTTTTTCCTGAGAAAAGTAATGCAAAATCTAACAATTAATTAAAAAACTAAATTACAGTATTTTATGACTTTTTAAGGCGGCATTTCTTGTTAATATCAGTAAACCACACACACACACACATACACAAATAAATACATCTTATCTGTATGTATGGGATGGATGAGCCTATTGTCTCCAGTCCTACGCAACTGATGACATGCGTCCTTCCTGTGGACACGCCAAAACATGATCAGCAAATGCTGGTTTCCTTTCTGTGTCTGGGTCTGTGTGTGTGGTGACTGTGTACTGTTGGAGGTAATGGGTGTGTGTATGCGTGTGTGTGTGTGTGTGTGTAAATCAGCTGCAGAGTGCTCCATCTATGCAAACACCATCTCCTTATTAACACACAACCGTCAGTGACTGTGAAAGGTCACCAGATATCAGTCAGATACATGTGAAATGTCAGGAATATGGTGATGATCACATCTACAGAAATAGCAGTGATACAGTGAGCGGTGTGGTTAGTCATGTTGGGCCCCCCACCTCCTCTCCCAGACATGCAGGGTGTAGAACAGTGGCCCTCACTTCTTATAAACACATTAGTCACCATTACTGAATTTGTGGGTGTGAGTGCTGCGCTGACATCATGAGTGAGTAATGAATTAAAAAAAAGACTTTTATCTGAGCGGCTGAGCAGTGGATTAAAGACACGAGTAAACAACAACAAACAAAGTGAAATTAAAATCAGACATCCCACATTTTTTTTGCTGAATATACCTCTGTTTCACAGCAGTTATTTTGACATGAGTTGTAAACACAGGAGTTACCAATACTTGTACTATACTTTAGATGTGATACATTACATTTCAGAGGGCTGTATTCTACTTTTTTACTCCCTTACATTTATCTCACAGGTGTAGTTGCAGGGTACTTTTCAAATTAAGATCATACACAAAACCATTGATACGTTTATATAATACAATAAATGTTGAAACTTTTTTGGCTTGTGACAAAAAAAAAAAAAAAAGCATTTGGGCTCAGTTTCTCACAAAGTTTCATTTACTCTTAACTAGTCAAAGATTTGAGAGAGAAAAATATGTTCCAGAACTTATTTTTGTCTTCTTTCCTGCCTCATTAATCATCTCACGACCCCTCAGATTTTTCTTGACTCTTTGGAGGGGATGCGACTTCTTCTCCTGATGGCGTAACTGTGTTTAAAGTCTTTTTTTTTTAAATAGCTCCTCACCAACCGGCTATAACAGTAAAATGCTACTTACACGTGATGCATTGGTAGTAACTAAAATATCTGAATCTAAAAATGTCATGTATAACAATATATTGGAAGAAGCACTGTTACTTTAAATCCAATGCTAAGAAAAGAACTTTTATGTTTGTAGTTCCAGCAGACTGGAATAATTCACCAGATGATATCGGATCCATTTCATCACATGCCCGAGTTTTCATGGTTTATACTTAACTGTATCTGGTGATCCACTCACACTCTGCTGTTTATCTTCTTGTGGGACACTTTTGCCACCTTGTGACTGTAATGCATCAGTTTTTCAGTTGTCTCTCTATACATACGTAGCTATTGTGATAATTGTATTTCTATTTTTTATGAATTTTGTCACTCCTTTGTTGTTGCATAGCTGGGACCATAGTCATATTCTGTATACGTATAGTGTCACTTGGTCCTTGGACCGTACGCTAACGTTGCCACCACATCGGACTCAAAACCAGCCTGTGAACAAATACATGTAAACACATTTTATTTCTGGATAAACTGCACTATAATGTGTACATTTCATAACCATTTTCAGTGTGTGTTTTTTTATATTCAGGGGTTCATGATCTATGTGGAGGTAAGTTAGAAAAAAAACTTTTTTCCTACTCGTTACGGTGCTTTTTCTCTGAAAGGACAACAGCTCCTCCGTTTACACATTTTGTTCACAGGCCAGCCTCGAGTCCAAAATGTTGGGACCTTCTCTAAAGCGTGATGGCACATCTCAAGGTGTTTTTCCCAGTGAATAAATTTGAATGAAGTACATGTTCCTGCTAATACCGCTGTACTTGAGAATTATTTTAAATGCAGAACTGTTACTTGTAATGGAGTATTTTCCCATGGGTGCATTTGTGCTCAGACTTATCGTAAATAAAGAGTCTTCTTTCACTCCTGGTGAGAATGTGTGTGGGTTTTTGCTGAAGTTTGAAATCGACTGCAGAAGTGAGAAACCACAACAGGAAACCAACTTCACCAGATAGCTCAGCCACTTCCTCTATCTGTGATACTATCACTGTCTCAGTCACCACACACACACACACACTGAGAGGTCACAGACAGAAGTCACACTGATTGTTTCACAGTGATTGTTTCTGTACTGACAAAAAACACC
>JAJHUR010110207.1:1740-43370 GCA_027495735.1 Lutjanus campechanus | reverse complement strand
TGTAGAAGTTCAGCTGCATTCAGACAAGAAATTTCCTAGCATGTAACTCCCTGCGAAACTACAAATTGTTGTTCTGTGTTAATACAGATTAAACAAAGATGCCATATGTTAAATGGTGAGCTTTCAATGTGCTGGAAGTTTTTGTTTTTTTAACCTTTCGATGGTGCCAGGCTATTTTCTCTTGCTTCCAGTCTTGCCTTCATTTGTAAAGGACGAACATGAGTCTCATATCAGTCATCTCATACGACTCTCAGCAATAAAACAAATAATTTTACAAATCGTCAAACTGTTCCTTTAACCTTGTGAAGTAATTTGAACGCAGACCATAAGGACACAATAGGTGGAACTAGTGCTGTACACCAATCATGAAGTTAGATTTATAAATGCTGTATTCTAGAGTTACTTTATACTGTCATCAATATCTGAATGGGAAGTAATTAAGTTTAAATCCAGATGAAACAACCTTTTGAAAATATCTAGCTTTGTATCGAGAAATATTTCTAAATTAAATGGATATAACTAAACAGGACACAATGTTAGGAGGAATTTGATTTGAACATTGAAAAATGTGTGTGTCATAACCCGATGTATCATGCTGCTGTTAGTTAGCTAACTAATGAATATTAGCCATGTGCCACTAAAAGTAGAAGATTTATTGATGGGTGGATGTCATGATATTATTGGCTGAAAGTGGTCTGTTCAAGCTTACATAAGCACACGTCATATTTTGTTTTAGAGAAAGAAAACATTGATTGGATTTTATTTAAGAATACAAAGAAATTGATTTTTGTTTTTTCATACATTTGTTAAACAGTTGCACAGTATGAGCGGGAATGTGATGCAAATAGTTACTTTTATTCTAAAATGAGCATTAATGCAATTAATACATTTATTTTAATATATATGTATGTATATATACAGTATGTGTGTACTATAGCAAGTTAACCAGATCTCAATATTTCAATTATGAATATTGGCCATTTTTTACACTGAATTTAATCTCCCTGTTTGAGATGAGGTGTGCGCATGCATCTGGTCTACCTATAATAATGAGTCTTTCCCTTTTTGTTGCCATGATGGCAGCTGTAAGCTCACTAATAGATATTCCAGATGCAAAACACACACACACACACACACACACACACGCACACACACGCACACACGCACACACGCACACTTCCTCAGTCAAGTCAGTCAGTCAGGCAAACTGGGGGCTGGTGAGGCAGAAAGTGGGGTGGAGCAGATGTGAAAGTAATTTCAAAGAGTCTCGCTGTTCTCCTGCTTTTCATCTAAACTGTGGTGTAATTATCATTCATACTTGCCATGTTTTGTAAGGTGGAGCGCCGATCCGTGGGTCGGTGGGTGGGTGTTTGTCTGGGCGCACGTGTAGATAAACGTGCGGCGTTGCTGGAAGTCTGAATAAAGCGGAAGAAATGCACAGTAGTGGAAGCATTAGTCAGACACTGGCTAGACCAAAGTCTCATGTTCACACATCTACTTACTGAGGGGGCCCAGTCAAAAAAACAAGTCTGCTCCCCAGTCGGAAAGAGTTCAGTAATGGTCAAAGCCCACTTCAGAGAGTAGTAATGAACTGAGCTATATGAGGAATGTTTTTTTTTTCTAGCTAACCACTTAAAAACAAGACCAAGAATATGTGACTTTATTTAAGAAATATTGCAACATTTATTTTCATAAGTTGGTCATGACTAATGTTTATAGTGTGTTTTTTTAACTTTATTCAAGTCCAGCTAACTAAATATTGAAATATTCTAAGTAATCCAAATACTTAACCCCTTAACACCCATGTTTTTCTCATTTATTCCCTCCTAAGTAGCTTTGAAGTTGTTAAATCATCTTTACTGAAGCTATATGATGTTTTACAATGTCAAATATTCATATCCAAGACTATGTGATTTTATGGCTGCACCATTCCATTAATGGAAATATTGGTGTGTTTGTGCCTAATTATAGACACATCTCCTCAAAATTATGTAATTATACTTTTATAAGATACTTTTGTATCTTTGGAAATTATGGATTATATAGTAGATTTTTTCAATCAAACATTAAAATAGAATTTAAAATAACACTACCACTTGTTAAATTGTGAAATTTTGGCCATTTGTAAAAAAGCCACAGAGTGAATGAATCACTACTGTACCACAGTCATGGAGTGACTGTAAGATGAGGCAACCTAGTAGTAATGTCCAGTTGAGAAATAACCTCAGTATGACTTGCAGAATGGAAGGCCTGTATTCATTACATACCTCCGTCACACATCTAGGCTGGTCTGGTTACCAAAATGGTCAAAGTTTGGAGTCACACGGTCTGTACACTAAATAGGAAGCTACTGTCAGCAGGCCTGGCCATAACGTGATGGTAGGCAGAGAAATGTTTTCCACTCTTTATGCTAAGCTAGGCTAAGTGGCTGCTGACAGCAGTTCCTGCAGTATCTTCCATACCTCTTCCCTACTGTAAAGTCTAGATTTCTAAATTGATATAATGAAATTTTAGTCCCAGAATAAGTACCATCATGGGTCCATGTTCTTTGTACTGTATGGTAATTTTCCTGAGTTTTTCCACAAAGAGTGCTCAAAAAGTGACCAGTGTTGTAGATTTGGACCTCAGCCAGACAGACTTATGCTGAGTTTATGTCTGGTGGTCTGGGTTTTGGAGGGGGAAACGCCTGGACTGATCCCAGCTGTGGTTATCTGTCCTCCTCTCTTTAGTCTCACACGTTCAGACGGCCAGTTTCCTCCATCTGTGCCAAATGCAACACACTGGCCGGACCCATCTCAGTGCCCCATTTCATACACACCTCGTACCCCCCGTCCTGTCTGGTATTTCTCTTGTCACACCTGGCTTCACTTTGACTACTCACGTTTTCCATTTGATTTCATGTCCTGTATCACATGTACTTCAGTTTGGCCATATATGAGTATGGGTTTTCACATTTGTCTTCTCTGTTGTCTCATTTTTAATTAGCTTCATGATTTTTAAAGCCTAAATAATAATCATCAGTCTTTATATTGAAGCAAAGTAAACCAAAGAATTAAGATAGCTTTTCAATGGAGAAAATCTGGAAATCAGAATCAGAAACTTCCTGCCGTGCAGATCCTACCTTAACTGTTGGGTAACCATGGTAATTATGGTTAGGTCTGGATTTAGGAAAAAAGCCATGAACAGTTCCTAACTCAATGTTCCTATTCTAACTTAAGTTAAGAAATATTTATTACACAAGCATCCTTACTTCCCTAATTCTTAAATAAACTCTCCTAACAATTAAACTGTGCTAACCTTCACTTTGCTTGTAGTAGTAGTGAACTTACTAACTAGATAATGGTAGCTAACAGTAGTGCTCAGTAATGGTAGCGGTTAGTGTTGGCTGACCTGATACAATTGTTGCTGGATACAATGGAGACTGTATCTGCCGTCGTAATCCACTTTCTTTCCTTTATCTTCCAAGTTGGCATTGTTGAAAATTTCCCAAAAAGAACATCTTTGGATTTCTCCACAGATGTTACCAACCTCTAATTCATCTGTCTTTAAGTTAAGTGCCTGTTGTTTTTGCATTTTTCTATGTTTCAGTGTCGGTTACAATGTTGTTTAGCTTGGTGAGATGAGAAAAGTAGTGTTTGTCGTTAGATAACAGACATAAAGGTTGATAAGCGATATTGCATATTGAGTATGGAGGATTTTTGTTTTATAATAGGAAATTGGGGGGGAAAAAATCTCATCTTAGACTAGTTCTATCTTGACTTAAAACTTAAAATAGGAAGTTTCTGTAATATGGACCCAGATCCCTGATCATGATCACGTTTCCTCACCTTTCCATCCTGCCAGGCACCGACGGAAAACACTCTGTCATGCTATGGCCAGCAGGCATCTCTCCATGAAAGAGTGGTTTTTACCGACTCAAACCACTGTGGTCAGTGGGAGGACTGGGGTCACTGTAGAAACAGTCTGACTTGGTCGTGGCTCCTCCTGCATTGCTGGAGGAGTGTGTGTCTTTAGTGTGTAGAAACCTTGAAGCCTTGAACATTCCCTCAGGCTGACGCCATCTCAGGAAACCACCCTGTGGGCAAACGTTTAATATTTCTGGGAGACATGCCTGGATGTTGGGTTTTTTGCAGAGTTAAAGGAGCTGGCTGTTACGAAATTACTGAGATCAGCATTCGCATACCACAGAGCAGCTCAGAGTCTTTTGGCTCTTTTTGGCACTCACAGTGCAACCTCACACCCAGCCAGGAACAAACCAGAGAACTTGGCTCGAGGAGGAAAACGAACAATGGCAGAGTTATTAGGTAGCTGTTTTCCCATAAAGCCCTGGAGGTCAAAGGTTACCATTCCTTCCTGATTTAAGGGGTCTTCAGGACACATGATACAAATTGTGGTTGGCGACCCCTGGTTTGACCAACTGCCTTTACAGCCCTTTATAGAAGACTGAGGACCACCCTCAGACACTCTCTCAACCTGAACTCTGATACTGCAGCTTCTGTCTTTAGCCTGTCCTTAAAACCTTGATTTATAATTTAACTTTAAGGGATAACATTTTTTTAATTTCTCCCATCAGTACTCTCTGTTTTCTGATCTTCCAAGAAAGATCTACATGAGAAGCCTTTTGTGGAGACATTTGGCCTAGATTTCTTTTACACTTTCCCCGTAGGAAAAAGACTAATATTTCTCCTTTTGTGTTCAACTAGTTCCTTCCAGCTTCCTGGCTCACTAAATGATGACATTGATACAGAGTATTTCATGTCCAGTACCTTTTCATCATGTGTATAACACTACTGAAGTTTTATTTCCAAGAAAGCCAAAATGTTGTTGGCAGCTCCGTGCTGCCATGTTAGATGTATGTTGTCCACCAACTCCCTGTGGGCCTTTACATCACAGCTCTAAACTCTGAAGACGCAACGGAGATGGAGCAAAAATTCCAGACATTCATCCACCCTCCTAAGGCCTCTCAGCAACACTTTACAAGTTTAAACAAAGATTTAATCTCCAGATTTTTCAACTTGACATGTTGTATTTTCAGGTATATGTTCAAATTGTGTAGTCCCTAAAAGGCCACAGTGAGATTTCTTTTTTTTTTTTTCCGAGACACTTTTGTTTCCCTCATTCTACGAACTCCCTTTATGACTCATAGGTTGTATCAAGTGGAACAGAACACATGATGTCCAGAGTACAAATAAGCAGCTGCATCCTCTAAATAACATTATTTTCTTTTAGACGGCTTACAATTCATTTGAGATTGTCCATGAATTATATAACTTTGTTTATAAAGCAATGACTCTATGCCAGTATAGTTTATGGAAACTTCGGGGTAGAATTCAGTAAGTTGAATGTAATGTAGTGCTGCAAGTTAATGGAAACATGATTTAGAGGCAATTTGAAAGATGACTCCACTGGAACGCAATAGCATCATGAGGGAAGGCAGAATTTCTTGTATGGGAATATAAAGTGTTTCACCAACCAAAGTTAGAAGCAGGGGCCTTTAGAGGCTCCTTTGTTAGGTTTCACATGTTTAGCATATGGTTAGTTACAACCTGCCAATAGTTTGATGTTTTCTGCTGCCAGTATCTTACATCATATCACTTTTCGAAATCAGCAAGTCCCTTTTTGCCCTGATTTTCATTCAGAATTAACAAAGATAATTTAGAACACCATTAGTCACTAAAACTCTGAAGTAACAAAAACTCACTTGCTCTCTGCCACTTGCAGTGTTGCTGCGAAAAATTCCCCAATTTTCCCCATAAACAACTACTGTAAAAGAGAAATCTGTAAAACTGTTGACAAGGTCAAGTATGACTTTTAATTACAATTTTTTGAGGTTTTACATTTGTATTTGTAAAACTTTCCTTGAGCTGATAAAAACTATTTAATTAGATTGGTAATGTGCATTATTTTTTAAAAAGATGCAGTGAAACTTAGTAACTCAATATTACGTAGCTGTGATCAGGTCTTTGATCGGCATTTGACTGATGCTGGTATTTGATGTTATGAAGGACAATAATATTAACTCTAAAAAAAAAAGGAATATTCTCTAAAATAAAACTGTCATCGTACACAAAGTTCTACTTTCAGAAGTCACGCTTTCTGGATACGCCGTCTGTACTGTGGAATGCAGGTGATGTAACCGTTCCTGTTCTGTGTCTCTCAGGCTCTGACGGTGCAGGTGGAGGATGTGAGGATCCGGGCCACTTACTCTCACAGGAAAAGGATTCCCATCACTGACGGCTTTCTGGAGGTGAAAGACGGAGGCAAGTGGAGACAGATCTGTAACGAGGGGTGGACGGAGATGAACAGCAGGGTCATCTGTGGCATGTACGGCTTCCCCGGGGAGAAACGTGTGAATACCCGACCCTACAAGTGAGTAATGGTGCCGGCCAGCAACAGGGTTTAAATGAGGCCAGTCAGGCCAGTCTTCACATGAGACTCTAACATAAACATTCAGCTTTTAGTTGAGTTAATTACAGTTTAGGTTGTGGGAATATAGTGCTATATATACTATAATGAATCGTTTTAAGTCCACAGGGGTGTGAAAAAATATGTTATAATTTGAGGTACACCACACATTCCTGTGTCATACAAACACTTTTTATATTTAAAAATGTACTAAAGATTCTTCCAGTAAATGTAATATTTTAAATTTAATGTATATTTTTAAAGTGTCTTTTAACTCTGTGTTAGTCCATTTAGGTATGCTTTACCATATCAGACTGATGTTAGGAAAGGTTACATAACTGCGTTTGTTTACACTGGTCATCACTCAGCCCTTCATCCATTTAACACACTGAGATTAAACAGACTTGAGGCTGGAGATTCTTGACAAGAAGCCAAACACTGCCAGAGGAAGTTTTAGAGGATGAGGGATAGGCCCTGCTGGGAAACGACTGAGTGCAACACTCTCTGAAACAGTGGCTCTTTTGGCTGCCTCTAATTGTTTCCCTCTGAGCATGAGTGTTAACGCACTGCCCTTTTTAAATGTCATTTCCAATATATAGCCCAATACAAAGCCAGCTATTTCCTAGAACACTTCATTTCTTGTATTTTTTTATCTTCTTAAGCTCAAAACAGATGCTTACTGCACATTAGAGAATGACCACATGAACAAATCTCCTGATCTGGTAACAGCACGAAAGAGAACAACAGGTTTCTCTCTTAACCCTTTAACCTAGAGCTAATCTAATGTAATCAAAATGGACATTTGCAACAAGAATAAAAAATCGTCTGATCATTCATTTTTGTGAATATGATACATTTAATATTATTCCATTATATACAAGAAATGATGTAATAAGTATTATTTTTTACTGGCTAAAAGCATACTTTGCCAAATGGTTCAATTGTCATTTATGGTAAAGGTAATGAAGCTATGCTCAACTGACTTATTTCTATTAAATAAAACACAATCTTCTGAAAGGCCAACAGAACCACAGTCCAACCACAGTCAAATCAAGACCAGAGATGTCTAAAATACATTTATTTACATTTACATATGACGTCTCTTTTACAGTAGTTGCTGTACCTGGATGATAAGATTAAGGCAAAGCACCCTGACTAAAAATGTTTCTATTTTTGTAGCTCTGGTAGAATGGATGTCATCTGATTAGATGCAAATCTTACATGTGGATGCATTTTGACTGAAGGAAGAATAAGGCACATCAAACCAGGAAAGAACACTTTGTTTTTGTGTTTATCCCCTAAGATCACACAGCCTGTGTGGTTTTCCAGCGTGTGATGCTGCTGTGGTCTCACATGGTTCACGGTTTTACTGAGGTGAAAGATCACATTCAGTCTGTCTTTTGTTTGGAGCAACTAAGGACACCTAACGGGCCAATAACAGTCTAGCAAAATTAAAAACTCTCAATCAAATTTGGCATCTAATCAAATTTCATGGATCACAAATTGTCCTTGCTTTCACATCGACTTGGAGGTACATTGTGTTTACAGCATTTGGATAAGCTGTAGAGGCTATGAACGTAGCTCATGCTGGTTTCATTACATGGTCTGCTTCTTCCAAACCCCGGACCTGCTTCAAGGCCCACTGTTGTTGGGTTCCTCAATGACCCTTAGTTGATGGCTTCCATTCAAGTATGGGGGTCATGAGAATGTTAAGGTATTCTTACAACAACACTCCCATTGTGCTTCACAGCATAGGATGGGCATTGTTCAATTCCTTGCACTAAATAACTAAAATTCCCACTTCCCATAAAACTATAAAGCTATTTAATATTATATTGAAGTGTGAGAAAGAGTGGTCAAATATTTTGTGTGCTCTCCTACATTAAAGAAGCCTATTGTAGAGGGACATAGATTTTATTAGACTTTCTAGTACTGCCAAAACAAACTCTGGATTTTTAATTACCTCTGCCAAGGAGAATATGTTTTCAGTTTGTTTGTCAGCAGGATTACAGAAAAACTACTGGCCCAAGGGTGTAGCATGGGGCAAGGAAGAACCTTTTTTTTTTTTAAAACAATATTTTATTAAGTTTTACATATAAGAAAAACATACAAATAACAATGACCACAGCAATAGCAATAATGTATTGTGTGTTGTGTAATGTATTTAGTTACTTAGGTGATATATAAAGTCCTTCACATCCATATGTCACCATTGTTTGGTAACATAGTTGAGGACAGAATTGTGGAAACGTGGAAATCTCTCGTCATCTGAATTTCAAGTGTACAAAGCTGCAGGTGATGATTAAGTGCTCGATGTCAGAGCCTTTCACCAACACTTGAACAGACAAAGTGGAACACTTCAATGCAACATGACGATGAGATACGATGACATAACATAAAATAACAAGAAAGACCGACTACATATTTCACTCTGATGGATTGTCTTTATGAAGCAACAATCAAGTCTGCAGGTTTTGGCTTGAACTGATGCCCATGGATACATTCCTCATTCATTCATTAAAAAAACTATAGCATGTTTTCTAATATGGTTGGTAGTGATATAAACTCATACAAATGACCAGAAAAATTATACAGCATCATTCACAATAGTTTGTTTTCTTGTGTTATTCCCTCTCAGATTGCTGGCCAAGCGCCGTAAGAAGAACTATTGGGGTTTCTCTGTCAACTGCACTGGCAACGAAGCTGACCTGTCCGACTGTAAGCTGGGCAAAGAGATTGAGCTGAAGGGTAACCTCACCTGTGAGAATGGCATGCCCGTAGTGGTGAGCTGTGTGCCTGGACGTGCCTTTGCTCCCAGCGTCAGCGCCGGTTACAGAAAGGCCTACAGGGTGGAGGTAGGTCAGATTGTGCACGCTTGGCTGCACAGGGGATCAGTGGCTAGTTCTGTCACTTCACAGCAAGGAAGTCCTGGCTTTGAAACTGAGCTGTCATTGTTTCTGTGTGGAGTTAGCATGTTATTTTCAGTGTTTAAGTGGACATAAGGGATCATCTGTTTGTGTGCAGCACTTCATCAGAGTTATTAGTTATTCATATAGAGTTATTTTAACTCGGCATAGTAAATTTACAGGAATCTGTCTCTGTGGCATTTGTGAAAGCACAGACAAGATCCTTACTTTCTACAGCAGTGCATACTGAAATGATGAAACAAAGGAAAATTGTGCTTTAACTGCAGCACACAGCAAAACCGGATAGAATCACGTAATTACTGTATGAATGCAGGCAGCATATGATGCAAAAGCAGCAACAACTGCAATGGATTTTAGGGATTTTGTCAGAACAGTTCTTTATTCTGTTAAGAGTTATCCCATCTGGAGGGGTTAGTCGTCCCTTGTGGGAGAGAAACTATTAACTGAAAAATATCAACAGACTCCTTGACACCTCAGAAAGCCATTTTATGGTGCCATATGGCTGATGTTTGTTTCACACACTGCACATGTTTGACATTTCTTGAATAACTTCTAAATATTACCTCTCAATTAGATTCTTTAATTAATTCATCTTTCAAAAGAAAAAAGTTCATAGAGCAAATTTTAATGTCCGATTCAAAATCTGTTTGCTGTTGCTGAATTATTGTTACATTATAAGAACCAGAAATGTGTTTTCAGTGTAACTACAGAGTTGAGTAATGCATGATGACAAACTATCCTATAATCAATTCCTGATATATATTCCTGAGTCCAGCTCTTGATTACGACATTTCCTGCTTATTAATCAAGTGGACATCGTAGTCAGGCATCTGAAAACATTTTAAATGGGTGACCTTTAAACATCTGTCATGTATACAATGAAATTATCAGTATTCCTTCTTGGTGTTTATTATTTATCTGTTAAGGTATCACAAGGGTAACACTTACTTTCTCTCTAGCCCACAAACAATTTTAATCCAATATAGACCAAATAAAGTCAGCAAAGTCATAAGTTAATTATTTTAATACTTTCAGGTTGTTTTATTTGCGTCTAATGCAGTCATTTTCAGGATATGATGGATTAAGAATATTGTACATTTTTTAATGTTATTAATGTTAAGATTTGACTAACTTAAGTAAATAAATCAAGTTAATTGATAATTCTTCAGTTGCTGCAGATTTGAACAATAATAATTTATAATACTGTTGTCTGTAACATTACCACTTTTTTTGATGGACTGTTTCCATAGCAACCCTTGGTGCGTCTCAGAGGCGGAGCTATGATTGGCGAGGGGCGAGTTGAGGTGTTGAGGAATGGGGAGTGGGGGACCGTGTGTGACGACAACTGGAACATTCGAGCTGCCACCGTGGTGTGTCGAGAGCTCGGCTTCGGTAGCGCCAAAGAGGCCTTGACTGGCGCCCGAATGGGACAAGGTAAGATTCTACAGATCAGTCACTTTATAACATGTTAATGCTGCATACAGTGGTTCACTTATATGGCATCTGAAGTGTGCAGAAATATAATAATAATAATTTTTTAAAAACCTCAAAGTAAAACAGTGATTTAAAAAAACATTTTGCTCATAAATGCACGTGTCATCAATTAATTTATCACATAACTCTCATTATTTTCTAATATATCGAGAGAGCAACTTACTTGAAAGTAAGTTCTGCTGCGAGGGATCTCTTTCACATCAAGACAATAACAAAAGATGTGGTTTGATGATGTTGTGAAGTAGCAGGGGATCATGGGAGTTGTTGTCTTTATTGTTAGACAACCACCATTGTTGATGAAAGTCTATCTGACGTGACTCAGGCAGAAACCATGTTCATGGAGGAGATAATGTATTAAGTTTTATTCACTTTAGGCGACTTCCTTCCTCACTCAGATTTCCTGGTGGTTATAGAAACTAGTGGCTACAAGGAAACACGCTGTTATCTTGAATAAATTACAGATTTATCTGGGTTTGATCATTGTTTGAAACATTTTGGATAATATATAACATAGATCTAGGACTTTTAGACATTTTAATGTGGAAATATTTCATAGTATAGCTATAATATCCAGTTTTAGCTTGAACACAACCCTTTCATAAATTCAAGTGAATTCTTTGAATTTTTGAAGAAACTTAAATTAAATTAAATTAAACTAAATTAATTTAATGTTACTCTTCAGACACCTTGGTCACAAGTCTTTAATCCTTTTGAAAAATCTGTATGTTATGGGTTTACCAAAAAAAATATGCTGATATATTATTAGATTTTTTTTTTAAAATGGCCTCAAAAATCCAGTATTGGTCCCGCTTTAGGATAAATCATGTAATAATTCAAGTGGTAGACTCCCGACTCTATACACTGGAACACTGGAGACCACAGTTACAGCTCTCACATGTCCATGTAATCTGTAACATTTCCTCCACACATCCAGGGATCATCTTGAGGTATTGTTGAACTTACCTGTTCGCAGGTTCTTAGCTTTGAAGACATTTCACATCACTCAACAAATGTCCAAACACAACTTCAAACAGAACTCCCAGCTGTGAAAATTGAAAGGTCTGGACGGAAACCTTATCTACCACCTTTGTATCACCACCTTTTTTTTTTTTGTCCCACTTCAATCTAGACCTTCGGTCAGCACATAAAGGCACTGGGGAATGTATGGAGTAGCACATTAGTGTTTATACCTTGACCTAGAAACTGATTCTGCGAAATATAATATTACCACAGTATTATAAGAATCATATGTTGGAACAGTTGTTCTTCTCCACCTTCTTCTCACAGCAAAACACGAGAGAGCGCACAAAATGTTCCAGCAAGGAAAACAGCCTTAATGGGTTTCAGAGGAGGAATTCTGTGTTGGAGAGTGCACAAGGTTATTAAAGGGATTTCTCTTTATGAGCTGACCACTGGATCCAAAAATGGTGCCACACACAGACTTACTGTAGACTTGAAATAGCTGATTGTGTCTGTTTTCAGAAGTCACTGAAGTGGACAAAACAAGAATGCAAATAAAACTGGAATAGTACAAAGTGATTCCTGGATTTTTTTATGCAAGACCAGGAATAGTTCTTAAACAATCTATATATTTCTTTAGACATACTTTTTTAGAAAATCTGTTTAGTGGTCTTAGGTTTAACACATAAATATAGTGCAAGTAACATTTTGTGTTTTACAAATAGAGCTGGTCCTTTGTAGAAGGACAAAAAATAAACACATGACAAATGATTAAAAACAAAACCACATACAAAAAATAAGGAGGGGTTCAAGTTGCTTAAGACTTTAATATGAGAAGATTCATTGACAGAATAATGACAATGACTGTAGGTCTGGAAGTTACATATGAGGAGATTTCAACCTTAGTTGCAGCGTAGATCAGGAATGGACACCACATTTTCTCAAATTTAATGTCAGAGCCACAAAGTATAAATCTAACTTTCTCCAGATTCATGTGCTGTAGTATGACAGCTATAAAATGTAACTGGGAGGCTGAAGGTTTTTTTCAGTTTAGTCAGTTTTATCGTGCATACTAATAACATTATATAGTCTACAACTACGTAATGAGCTTCCTTAACAGGACAACCCTCTCTTGAGACAATGAATGTAGCACTTAGAGGATCAGGTTCTATCACCCGCCCAAAAACAACAGATAGATTTTGGAAAATAGATTCTTTTAATCATTAGATAATTTAGGACAGAGTCAGAACAGCTGTATACATTGGTCAAAAATAGAATTTATCAGTGTTGGGCAAATTACTCAGGAGGTGTTTTGAAATTTGTAATCCTTTTGTAATCCTTGTCACTGGATAAAGTACAGTAACAAGTTACTTAGTAATGCGCTATGGTCCAACACTGAGTAGGATATATTTTCGCAAGTTTACTTTAGAATGATGAAGACGATGTAGCACCTTGAACTGTTAGAGAGCATGCCTATGTGTTTTGGCTGGGAAAGAATATAAACCAAAGCTTGATCCCTTGCAATTTTGATTTTAATAAGTAAGATAAATATTGAATTTCTTAATCTATTATGGTCATCTGTCAGATCTGGAAATTCACTGTTATTACAGCAGCACTGTGTTCTTCCTGTTGTTGTGACTTATTTTCCTTTGCCGGCTGCCCGTCCGTCTCCGTCTCTGGCTGTAGTTTCAGACCTCGCATCACTTGAGACATTCCTGCTCAGTCACATGGCCAGAAAACCAGCATGGACTGAGTACTCACACATGTTATTGTGGAAACTTCGTTACACAGAGATGATCTTTTTTTTTTAGTTTGAAAAAAGATGCTGGGAGAGAATTTTTATTTTTTTACAAGCCTCAAGTGTCTCATTTTCATTTGACATAGCTGACTGCTCGTTTCCTTTGTACTATAAATCTAGGAAACAGGAAATCATTCATCTGTCTTATGATGGACTTGTTGTTCTTGCAAAACACAGGCAAGACTGCTGCTGCTGTACTCAGGAATCGTGGGCAGCACACCTAAAAACATTGTGCAACCCAAAGATCAGCTTTCTTCTTTCCAGTAATGGAAATAGATGACAGTTCCTCTCAGATTATTTTCTGTAATGCATGTGATGTTAATGCTCTGCCTGTTTGTCATTCTGTTGAACTTATGACAAAACTGACTGTGACTAAAATTTTGACGGTCACACATTTTTAATGTGCCTGATGTGTTTCTCTGTAGGGATTGGGCCGGTCCACATGAACGAGGTGGAGTGCTCCGGGTTTGAAAAGTCACTGACTGAGTGTTACTTCAACCGTGACTCTCTGGGCTGCAGCCACGAGGAAGATGCAGGAGTCAAGTGTCACGTTCCTGCCATGGGCTTCCACAACAGAGTGAGTACCTCTTTCTATAGCATGGATGGATTTATGAACTGGCGCACTGGGCACAGATCTAGGGGCCCAAGAAGTCAGGGAGGCCCGGGCTAGAGCATCTGTTTGAAATGATTATTAATATTTCTGTTAACAAAATGAGCACAAAGAGACACAAAATCATTTCAGTCAGACAACTCACATTTTAGAATGATTGCAGCAGCAGAACATACTTCAATTTTGGTGTCTAGGCTCAAACCTCATCACTCCTCGCAGATTATGTTTACATAGAGATACTGAGGAGTGATGAACAAATGTCTTGGACCCCTTGTCGAAGCCTGCAGGTGGATGCTGTGGTGGTGGTGGGGTTGAATGAACAGGCAGTGACACTGATGCAAAGCAGCAATCGCCTTGACAGGCAGAGGGAGAGATGAGAGGTTTTAGCACTTAAAATAGACTGCCAGGGTGAAAGGGTGCGTTTGCCACAGTATGTACTACAGAGAGTGAGGCGTGTCACGTGTGATTGCAGTGCAGCTCGAGCTGCCTGAACTAGCTTGCAGGCGACACTACATAACATAAAAACAAAAGTATCACAAAGAGACACAAAAGTACCAGAAAGAGACATGAAACAACTACAAAGAAACACAGTGTCTCTTTCAGTCTGGGGTGTGCTCCTGTAAAGATTGGGTGGGGGGCCTTAAACATGTCTCATTATCCTTCTATATTCTACAGTACATAAAAAGAGATTTGCATACAACTGGATGACATATGTGTTTGTCTCTGTCCTCAGCTTCGGTTAAGTGGTGGCCGTAATCCCTACGAGGGCCGTGTGGAAGTGCTGGCTGAGAGGAACGGCTCCCTGGTATGGGGCACAGTGTGCAGTGACAGCTGGGGGACCATGGAGGCCATGGTGGTGTGCAGACAGCTTGGCTTGGGCTTCGCCAGCCACGCTTTCCAAGTAAGGTCCACATCTGCTCCCAACAAATCATTTTTAAGCTGGGTTTATCTTCACTGTGCAGGCTTTCAGCATAAAGGAGATGGTTTGGGTTTAGCTTGATTGGCACTCCAAATTGGACTTTTCATAATTTTTGCTATAAATCCAGTTGATTTAAAATACTTAGAGGTAACTCACTCACACTTTATACTGGAAATTTATATTTGGCTTTGTGTATTTGTGTGTTGTTTTCAATTTAGAAGACAAAACATTTTAAAGATGTTTCGAGTCATTAAACCACATCACACCACTTGTGTTGTCTGTGTGGAATACACTGGCCCCTGCAGAAACAGAGCTTCCAACAACAGCAGAACAGGCCTCAAGCTAAATAGTTCATCTTTAATGCAAGTCAGCTTGCACAGCTTGCACAGTAGTAATGAATTGGCATTATATATGAATTGGCTGGAAAAGCATTATTCATATGAAGTTTTCATTTGGTTTCATTTTTACTTTTGCACATCAACATCAAACATAGTATAAAAGAAAAAGTAGTTGTTTTGTTAAGTCACAAGTCTCAAGTCTTTGTACTCAAGTCCCACATCACGACAGGCAGGTCCTAAGTCCTGAACTTTGAGTTTCAAACTCTAAACAAATCATAATGTGCTCTTTACCAAATGTAATGCTATTTTAACAACAGAGCATCAACTGGCTGTAGTGCAACTTCACATATGAAATGAAGTTATAAGTTGTATCTTGTATCATGTTGTATCTCTGTCTATAATGTTAAACCCGCATGTTTTGCATAATGCAATTCATTTTTGGTTGACCACTGCATAGCTTTAGTAGGCAAACTAAATTATCTTGGTTACTTGGTGAAAATGAATTAATTCCTGGCAGAAGTTAGTTTAAGTAACATACTTTTTAATCTTCAGGCTTGGGTGAAGGTAACAACTTTTTTCTAGTCAAAATGTTCAAGTCCAAGTGAAGTCACAAGTCATTAGAGTGAGAAAAAAAAAACAGAACTCAATTTCAGTATTGTTATTTATTTAGAATATTTTGTACAAGTTCCTCCCCCTCCTCTCTCAAACCTGTCTGAGACCTGCAGCCTATAAGTCTGCCACCAGGGCAACACTCGCAGAGGAAGAACATGTGATATCTCTCCTGTTACGTTGTTGTTGTTGTTACCACTGCTGTGCTTGCAGCCAAATTTTGCACAGATTAATTTAACTGAAGTAATTTGGTTGGTACCCTTAAGAGTAGTCCTTTGCCTCCCCCAATATTAACTATGAAGAAAAACAGGTTCACTCAAGGTTCATGCTATCATAAAGTTAAAATATATTTAACTTAGCTACCACATTAAATTGGTACAACATCAAGAAGTATACAACCATAGTGGAGTTGTCTGTTTTTATAGTATAGAGTAGGGTCTGTCTACACCTCAGGCTGCATCATTCCTCCACTTTTTTAGCTTTCCTTTTCCTGACGTTAAAGTACCATCGTTAAGGTTTATAGAATAGCCAAGGTAATAAAATGTTAACAGATTCTTTGAGATTAACTTCAATCTGAGAGTGCAGGAGATAAACTAAGTTACAGAAACCACTCTGTCAGTACCACCTATTTTAATGCCTGTGTGTGTGTGCATGTCAGTGGATGCCATTAACTGTCACTCTAACAAGCTTGATCTTTATGGATCCCAGCGGGCAAAATAAGGATGTTGCTGTCATAGAAACATCAAACAAACACAGTTCAGTCAGTTTGGAGAGTGGGTCAGGGATGGTAAACCTGTGTTGCAGATGAGCTTTAAACTCCTCAGCGGGGGTGATGGGGGAAGCCTTCGCTGGCTGTTTGAAGTTTAGTGGAGATTTCCACCACTGAAGCCTGTGGCATGACTTGGCGGCGTCACAGTCCTGTCCTGCTTACGTGTACCTCTTAAAGGAGACTGCAGTGCTCCCTTTATGTCATGAGGTGCGAGGCTGGTAAAGTTAAAGACCCCCTGCTCTTCTCTTCTATATTTATTTCTATTTTAAGGCTGAAACCAATGTGGTACCTGTGGTTTAAGATGATATAGGTCTGGAAAGTATGTGTGATTCATGGGGACATGCAGTGATAACTGCAGGGGTTTTATGAGGGGAACTTGGACAGGATCTGTTGGAGGCTGTTTATCTTGCTACAGTGTCTGGGACAATTATGTGTAATGCACTTTTAATGGAGCAACACGTAAACACAGCCTCATATCAGCCTTTAGTCCAGTACAGTTCGAAATTGTGTTTTTCTGAAACCGTGTGAAGTATCTACTTGTAGATACTTTATTTCACACGGTTTCAGAAAAACACCAGAAGTATCAGAGAGAGACACCAAACTACTACAAAGATACACAAAATGAGTAGTGAGACACAAAAGTGTCAGGAAGAAACTCAAAAGTGTTACAAAGAAACACAGGAGTACCACAAAGAGACCAAAAAGTTCCACAAAGATTAACAAAAGTATCACAAAGATACACAAAATGGCTACAGAGGCAAAGAAAAAAGTATTTCACTTTATTCTGAGTCAAATAATCCAGTCAAGGTATCATAATAACACGTCCCTTTGTCCCCACATATTGTAAGTTGCCATTACATAAAAGTTCTCATGTTAACGTCAGGTTCAGGAGTGATAAATGTCTGCTCTTTGTTATCATAGCAGAGCAGGGGCTCAGAGGCTCTTTCCTGTCTGACTTTTAAATACTTCTGCAGGCAAACCCCACCACCAGATGGAACAAATGACACACAGCTTAAACTATACCGCTGTATGTCTCTCCACCTCAACCCACCAGCAAGTCCTCCCACATCCATATCCCTCAGCTCAATGTCTCTCTCATGAATCCTCCTCTTCCTTGGAAGATGATGGAAAGTATGAGTCTTTTTTAGACAGGTCATGCCCCTGTGGTCTGCAGAATGCTGTAATAAGGCTGAGTCAGGACTGTGAGGACAACAGAGCACCCCTAGCTGTGTGTATGATATGTAATAGACTCTTTGATTTGTTTTGCCTTGTGGGAAAACCAGGATAAATGTCTGCAAATTAAATACAGAAGGAAGATTAAGATAATGTTCCTCCTTAAAACGTTCCCACACAAATTTCCAAAAGAGCTTGTGCAACATGATCTCCATTTATTTGATTCCAGCTAACTTGTTCATAAATGGATGAGCTCATGTAACAAAGCTTTAGACCTGAGACTTGAAATTAAGTCAGATTTAAAGAAATGGTTTGATATTTTGGAAAATTCACCTACTGGCAGAAATTTGGGTGAGACGGTGGTTTTCAAACTGGGGTCTGGGGACCAACAGCAGTCCTTGAGTGGATAGCGGGGAGTCCCCAGCAAAAGGAGGAATAGAACATTTTTTTGTGTGTTGAAGTTGAAGCAGCAAGGGAGAAATAGGGTTGGCCTTTGTGTTTTATTCATTTTAATTTATAGTGATCCTGCTCTAATAACTGATTGACCATGAAGACTTCATCTCCAAACCTAAAAACAGAAAAAACTATCACAAAATCCTGTCAAATTGGGGCCCCTTGGTCTAATGTGCCTCTTTTCTGGTGGCCCTTGACATGACAAAGTTTTGGACCCCCCTGCAATAAGAAGGCTGATACCACACACATGTCTTAACAATAAACATGAGTAAATATGAGTAAATAAATAATATAATAAATATGATCTTGTATTGCATGAGAAGCACAAACTACAGCTAGGTTACATTTATATTTTTGTAGGGATTAAACAAATTAGACACTTTAATTAGCTAGTTAAGTGTTTGTTGGCATATTTTTTTTTACTGTTTGACAGAGCCAGGCTCAGATTTCCTCCTGTTATGAGTCTTTGTTTAATCATGAGCTATCAATCTTCCTTTTTAGTTCTTGAGACTGGACTTGGACTTGATTCACTTAAGATTTGACTGCCTAAAGGCTTGACTAGTTTTCAGACCTGAAAACAAAAATTTATGACCTCGGAAAGTCCCAGAACAATAAAAATAGTTCAGACAGGGACAGACAGGCCTTGCATGGCCACACACCTCGAATATTCAAGTATTAGGTCGATAGGTCTTGCATGGTTGCTGTCTTTATGGTGTCCAGTTGTCTCTGTTCTGTAAATTTTATCATTTAATAGTTTTTAAAACATCTTGCCAAAAGACTGCAGTTGAAAATTAGCCTGCTGGCTAACACTGGCACGTTTACAGAAATGTTGATTAATGTTGTAGTGTTGTCCTTTGTCTCAGTAATGTAACACAGTAATGAAAAGAAAATTTTCAGTATTCAGAAAGGCTTGCAGCTTACCTTGTAATTTGCTTATCAATACTTGTGACTTGGACTTTCCCCAAACCATTTTAGTAGGTTTTGTCAGGTTGAGTAGATCCCAACAACAAAATTACAGTAAATTGTCATTTATTTCAGCAGCACCTTTCTAAAGCATCACCAGACTGTCTAAACCAACTGAGAGGCAGCTTTATGTCCTTCAGCTGAGTAATATCTTTTTTCTGTGCTTCTCTTTGATCAGGAAACATACTACTGGCAGGGAGATGCGTCCGCAGATGCCATTGTGATGAGCGGAGTGAGATGTTCAGGAACTGAGCTAACCCTGGATCAGTGTCTACATCACGGGAAACACGTTGACTGTCCCAAAGGAGGCGGACGCTTCGCTGCTGGGGTCTCTTGTACTCAGAGTAAGAAACTGTAAACTATCACAATGTTACATAGTTTTTCATGGGAGAGGTTTTGGCATGCCACAGTAGGAAAAGCACATGTAAATGAGAAAACTTTTGGTGGTTGAATTTCATTTAGCTGCTTCGGTCCAGGGTTGTGGTTTGCTGGGACACTTGAGTAGAACACAGTAAAGGATATTAGTAACACCTGTGCTTTTCCAGTTTGAAGACAAATTTGCCTGTGAATGAGAAAAAAAAATGTTTTGAAATTAAATGAAAAATGTGGAAAACAGTTCATATGGTCGCTGTAATGTTGTTTTTAAGGTTTAAAAAGGTGCTAGAAACTGCTTGAAATCATAATTGCATTTCTTTTTATAATAAACTGCTATTTGACTGAATAACTCACTTTTAAGATAAAGCAAAAACATAAGTCGGATATTGGCTTAGCCATGTTATGTAGGATGCCAAGTCTTCATACAGACAGCTGACACATTTTTAAACTCTGGTATATATACACCAGATATTCAAGAGTACCACAAAGAGAAAAGAAATTGCCGATTTTGAGTTTCTGTTGACACATGCTGTTTCTAACCACCATGTCCCTTGTTGCTCTCTCCCTCCCAGCGGCCCCAGACCTGGTCCTCAATGCCCAGGCTGTGGAGCAGACCACCTACCTGGAGGACAGACCCATGTACATACTGCAGTGCGCCCTGGAGGAGAACTGTCTGTCCAGCAGTGCTGCCAAAGCCGACTCCAGCTCCTACCGCCGTCTTCTCCGCTTCTCCTCCCAGATCCACAACAATGGTCAGTCAGACTTCAGGCCACGGGCCGCACACCACTCCTGGATCTGGCATGAGTGTCACAGGTGAGACCAACAGCCTGTTGTTTGCTGCTGATTGTATAATAGTGGCTGTATGAAGCCTAACCTGTTGTTCTCAAGGGATTACTACAGAGGGTAAATTTTGTGAATGCTAGATGTCAAAGTGTGAATGAAGAAAAGCTGGGGGAAAAAAACATAAATATTAGGACCACGCTGGGGGAAAAAGAGAGGAGGGAGCTTCTTTTTTTTAAAATTATTTTTGTGCATTTCAATATAAAGTAAAATGTCAAGAATAAAGTTGAACTTTGATTGATTTTTTTTCCATGAGTAGGGATGTTAATGATTAATCAATTGATTAATCGGTATTAAGAATGTAACCAATTAAAAATATATTCCTCAATAAGCAATAGTCTAGAAATGACTATAATTGTGCCTCATTTGACATTGCTGTTAACAGACAGGCTGAGCCATTTGTTAAATGAGGACACTTAAACTTGAAAACTTGAAAAAAAAAAGAGTAAAAAAAACCATAATCGTTGTTTAAGTACCAGTAAAGGAAATACACAAAATTTGCAACCAAAATTATTAGAATTAATTTGAAATGTTGAGAATAAAGGTGAAATGGTATTTCAGTGTTTTTCCTTATAACATTTTGACTTGATTCTCTAAATAAAAAATAAAGAAAATCTTCCTCCTCTAATTTTTTTTTTCTTATTCCGGGCACTATTACTCTCTTGTATTAAGGCATTGTTATGGAAAATATATTCATAATTTTTCCATTTAAACAGTAAATAATTAACTACCACCTAACCATCTAAATGTCCTATGTCCCACTGGCAATGCGGCTTTTCTCTTGTACTGCTGTAAATGCTGTTCAGATGAGAGTTGCTAAATATAGGTACATACTGTATATAGGATGTTTCAACATTGTGTTTTTCTTGTCCAATCCAGACATTACCACAGTATGGAGGTTTTTACTCACTATGACTTGCTGAGTCTAAATGGCACTAAAGTGGCAGAGGGACACAAAGCCAGCTTCTGTCTGGAGGACACTCATTGTGAAGAGGGTAAATACAGCTTCCCTTTTCATTTTATTACATGCTCTGGCTTTCTGTACAATTATGCTACTGATTGCCTGGTATAACGCCTTTCATAAGATGAGAATACAGTAAAAACATTAAAGTCTGGTATAAGTATATTCATGATGTTGAATGTTTGATTTGATGAAAATATCTGGATAAAGCCAGGTCTTAAACTGCTGTGAATGTTGACAGGTATCCAGAAGAGGTATGAATGTGCAAACTTTGGGGCACAAGGCATCTCAGTCGGCTGCTCGGACACCTACAGGCACGACATTGACTGTCAGTGGATCGACATCACAGACCTGAAGCCCGGCGACTATATACTCCAGGTGAAATGTTTGGTCTCTCAGTCTAGCCATAGTAGATATACAACATCTGCTGCTGGAAAGATTATCTCATCTCCAGCCAGCATAGTCTTATAGACCAAACAGGCACTAAGACTTTCCACGTCTCTGCATCAGCTTGTGTTTGGCCTTCAGCCAAAGTATACTCTTATTCAGACTTAAACAAACAAGCAGGGGTTGGGTAAAGGACGCTGAAACTTCTGATGCACACTTTGTCTCAGGAGATATTTAGTCTGTTCAGCAGTCAAACTCTTACATCCTCCTCTAGAAAATCATCTTTGTGAATCAGTCGAGCAAATAAACTTTTAACTCCAACCACACTCCTAGACTACTGCTAATCACTAAATCTGTATTATTCTGTCATTAGTAGTACTTCAAAAATGATATGTATAAATGAAAGGGAATGTTGCATTCAGGCCTTTAACAAATATTGTTTTTTGCTCTCCCAGATTGTAATAAACCCTAACTACGAGGTTGCAGAATCAGATTACACCAACAACATTATGAAGTGTCGCTCCCGGTACGATGGACAACGGATGTGGACGTACAACTGTCATATAGGTGAGACCATTAGCTTATAAGAATCACAATCTCCTCTGCATCGGAGTTAAAATCATATAGACTGTAATGGGTCAGGTTCAGTGGAAAATAAGGCAGCTTTATAGCTTTATAATATTTACCAGATGTAGATGTAAAGATCTTAATATTAAAAGATTAGAGTCAGGACTTTAACATGATTAATACTTAACACTGTTTAATTTCAAATCCAATGTGCAGGACTAAAAAAGAAAAACAAAGTAATACTGTCCCAACAGTTTTTAGCTGCACTGTATGTTTATGTAAAATCTGACACCACTTAAGCTTCTCCTACACAATGAATGAAATTAAGAGAACGTGTATAGTTCTCATATTTCCTTGTGATTGTTTAACATTTCAAGCTACAATCCAGTCTTCTTTTCCCTGAAATTACTCAATTGATGCAGTTGATTTCTACAGGTAGCCAACATAGGCAATGCATACAGACATAGCACAGAACAAGTCCTGTAACTCACATCAGGCACAAAATATCATTTCAAGAAAACATCCCATTTCAGTATGATGAAAAATAAAATCCTCAGCATCTTTTACTATATACAAACTTGTACAATTCTCTCTTAATGGCATATTAGACACCCCCTTTACAGAGGTAAGATTAATGTCAAGTCAATGACATAAAATAAAAATACAGTAACAGGTAGAGAGTACCTCACTTTCCAAGTTACCAAAACAAACCTCAGTTAAAAAAAAAACAAAAACACTTTACTAATCCTTCAGTTTTCTGTAACGTGGAGTGAGAAAGAACTTAAACACTTTGCCTGCCAAAAAGTTTGTCTTGTGTTAGAGGAAAATAACAAATATTAAAAACCGAACATCACACTGTTTACAAAAAATGAAACATTTTTAAAATGAGATAAAACATAAGTAAACATCTATTGAGTCCAGCATAACATTGCTGTTACATGTGTTTTTCTTAACAACTGTATGTGTGATTTTGAAAAGAATATTTAGTGTTATCTCTTTAACAGATGTGATTCTGTTAATGACTCTACATTTCATCTGTCGAGTTGTGCACTTCATATAAAAATCTGCCCGTGACTACACAGTGTAATAGGATTTATTTAACCAAATCCTGAGAATTAAACTGCAGAGTATTTCAACATTAAGTTAGAAAAGAATGACTACTTATGCAGAATTATCCAGCCAATCCTGCATCACCTGGGCAGGAAGTAAACTTAAATCCTTCAAACACACTTTAGTTTCATGGCAGCATGCAATCAAATCAAAAGAAGCAGCTTCCCCTGGTGCCTTTTCTGTTTAAAATCACCATGTGCATCAGACTCGTTCATACTCTCAACAATAATGTCCAAAGGGGTCAGGTCCAGCAACTGAACAGCAGCTTTGAAGCTGGTGGTGATTCAGTGTCTTGCTCAAGGACACTTAAGCAGGGTGGATGTTGCTGATGTGTGGCAGTCAACTCTGGCCAGTCTCCTCCCTCACCATGCAAACCTGCTGTATTGATCAGCAAAGCAGGCAAACAGTGCTGGACAGTGGTTGTACTCTTAATGATCAGTTCACTGTTTGTGGCCATTGTGGAGCCTCTACAGAGGGCCAGCGAATGGAGGCAGACCTCTGCTGGAACTTTCTGTGGAAAATAAGACTGTTAGGTGACATTTTAAAAACGTATCATATCACAACATGGTGCAAAATAACACCAGAAGTGACAAATTTACTGCAATATTGATGTATAGCTATGTGCAATGGTGTAACTTCAACTGCTAAGTCTGTTTCTCGTTTATATTGTTCTTATTGTTTATTTCCTCTAGATTATATTTTGCTTGTTTATTTATTTATTGATGCGTCTTGCTATTATACTATCCCCTTTGCTGCTGTAGTACATCACATTTCCCCGATGTGGGATTAATAAAATAATATTTTGTCTTAATTAACCTTTGCCCAAAGTTAGTGGACTTTTTCAGACAAAAGTTTTTTCTGATTTTTAGAGCACTCAACTTAACTGTCAATAAATGAATTAAATGATTTCCTAGTTGTAACATTACTGGTCACCTCATCACACCAGGGGTAGTTATTGTGTGTTACTATGCCTCACTCAGATGGTATTATTTTGTCATTGGTACCATCTCAAGTTTACATTTGTTTGACTTCAACATTTGATTTATATTGTTACATATATTGCTCTGGTCTTCATCACCCATTCTCTGTGTGACTTAACAGGTGGCTCTCTGAGTTCAGAAACAGAGGAAATGTTCCCCGGACTGCTGACCAACCAGATTTCACACAGGTAGACCAAAGATGGACAACGCAGACTGGAGGAAGGACATTGGGAAGTGCATATTAATAATATTTGACAACCACTAGAGGGCGCTACACTGCTGTGCTTCCTTGGAGCAGTGCTAGAGTGTTGTTGGGGTCAGAGCTCAACTGGTACAAGGGACAATAATTCAATAGGAGAATGAACTGCTTGCTTACTAAATTTATTACCCACATTCAGCTGTACCAAAAGTTGTTATCTCTTTATGTCTTCATCAGTGACAAGAAGGTTTTGTCCTGGTGCTTATTGGGAGAGATGTCAGGGAGGGTTGCAGCCAAATAATTTATTAAATTAACTGTGTCAACAGTTTCCATCTTAGCCAAAGTTTAGAAAAAGCCTCAAACCAAAGACCATTCTATCAAATCTTCACCCTAAAGTTAAGTTTGCTTAAGATGCCTGAAGATAGTGGTAAATCTGGTGCTACAACTGAATCTTGCACTGTATGTTTGAAAGGGGGGATTTTTAAGTCACATTTGCTTCCACAGTATTAGATAGTTAAAGGCTTTTAACTAGAAACTGAAAACAAATAGTATATTATAATTAATGTAGAGCAACATGCCACAATCTGTGGCAACAACACCACTGACAAGACATAATTCCTGTTTTTATAAAGACTCATTTGAACATTTTTTTTATACAAAGGACGACAATCTTAAATACAGTCTATGAAAAGTTGGATTTGTGTATACATTGTCTGTTTGTTAGGGCCCGTCTGGTGCTTCTATGATGACAGCTGCTTTGATTTGTCTCCTAGTAAAGATTTTAGTCATTAATTGTCAGAATTAAGCTGAGTGGGAAAGTGTTTTTTCCTTCTAGTACTTTATGGTCCACATACTTGAGCTCACTTTTGAAAATGTTTTATTTATTGATTCTTTTTTTCATGGTTGTTAGAGTAGACACATTTTCATTTTCATTATCTGTGCATCCCCTCAGCTTCTTTCTCATTGTTTGAATTTTATTACATTAATACTGTCAGGGACTATGATAACTTTGTGGATGTACTGTAAAAGCCACAAATGTATGTGAAAATGGCTCCTCGTTGTGTAAATTAGTTTTTTAATGTAACAAATTGAAGGATCCTTCATTTTAAAAGGGTACTTGTTGCTTGCTGCCTGACTGTTTTTTCTTGAATGCATGGGTGAATGTGGAAAGCATTAAATTTTTAAATAAAAAAATGTTCAAAGCAGATCCCAATATATATATGATGAACATTATTTGTTTCAGTGTATAGAAATGCTTTTGAACGAACCCAGGATGAAAGTGAAGACACCTTGCAATAACATGACAAAAGTACTGTATATTCTACAGTTCATGGTTTTACGTCTGCTATCTGAAGTTTTGTGTTCTGGGGCCTCTTTAGAGCAAAATTACGTAACTGCTTACCTTATCTTCAGTTTAAAAGATAATAAAAAAAGTCTACCTTCAAATTACAGAAGCAATTCTTAAACTTATGGCTATGTCCTTCCCTGTCTCAAACCTTCTATCTTAACTTAAGAAATTCTAACTAGAAACTTAACTCCATTCCTCAATCGCCACTCATCCTGTCATGCTTGTATGCCTCCTTGTAGGCCTCTCTAGAGCCGGACATTGCACATCAAACTCAAAATTAATCATCTTGACAGTCAATATAAAGCCATTCATACATGGGCAGAGAAATTAAAGCATCACCATACTGTTTAGAGTAAATCATAATATTCTGGTGTCCATGTTCCCTATTTTCATTTTCATTGTCATACTAACTTAAACAATTCTTAAATTAGGATGTTTCTGTAGCTACATTCCTTTCCAAGGATAAGATGGGATGTTTTCCTAAATGCACTTAGGAATCATGTTTCTGTAATGCCATCTTAATGTCATCTTAAACTGAGATAAACTAGGATTTCAGTCTTAGGAAGTTTCTGTAATGGAGGCCCTTAATCACTCTAGTAGTTGTAGTTGGACAAATGCCTAACAACAGTGTTACTCAAGTAAATGTGAAAAGAACCCTAGCATGTGGTTAGCTAGCAATGGGCATCACCACCCAAAACTTCGAGCATGACCAGTTTTGCCAGGAAAATCATGGTAATAATGAAACACAGGCTGACTCTGAAGTCACAAAAAAGGAATTCATTTCAAACAAAGCCAACTCAACAGTGCTGACAATGCAGACTTAAAGGACAAACACATAGGATTTGGTGGCATCTAGTGGTGTGCTTGCAAACTGCAAACACTTTGCCTCAACCTTCCGTTCCAAGCATGTATGAGAAACTATGGTGGCTGCTGAACACAAAAACCCATGAAAGGCCATATCAAGTGTTTGGGTTATTGTAGAGACACTGTGTGCAACATGACAACTACCGTGGAAGAGGACCTGTGCCCTATGTAGATATAAAGAGTTTATTCTAAGGTAACAAAAACACACTGATTCTTATTTTCAGTCTTTATACACTAATTAAAACAGTCATGAATGTTACATTCCATTTATGTCATATTTTTCTAATAGATCCCCCTAAATCGTACACATTGCACCTTTTAGACGCCTAAAATATTATTGGTCACTTGTGTGAGTCTGTTCACCTGCGCTGGCCTACAGTGTTAGCCATTCCCGTCAGTATCGCTGCACTCTGCCTCGTCCCTGCAGTCCCAGGGCTCTGGTCACCATCCGCTGGGCAACAGCGCAGTCTGTCCTCGGACGTTCCTTCACAGGCTGGATAAACTCTGGAACATGACACACAAACAACGATCTGGTCCACATCATCCAAAACACTTCTCAGATTAAATACCACATAACACAGAACAGCTCAAAGATATTCACAATATTTTGTTATATTATCTCCCAAACAACAAGCATATTATTTCATGTAGCTACAGGGCTGAAATAAGCTTAGTGAATCACCTACCTGCACATCTAAAGGCCTTGCCTTTGGCTTTTTTACTTGCTTCAGCCAGTGCTCTTGTCTTCAGCAGCGGATGGCAGATGGAGAGGGCATGGATTGCTGTAGATCATGTTGCTATATGTTAGTGCATTTTTAAGCCATTTTCATTCATCTTTTAACCTCAATCCCAGCATCAAGTTCATTGTGCAGTAAAGACACTTGCCTGCTGACTCACTGGAGAAAACCCCCAGCGCATGTGTGTTGTCTATCCATTTGATCTTCATTCCACCATCACTGAAACAGACAGGAAAGCACTTTATGCACTTGGTAGCTAAATCAGTTATTTAAGATCATTTCTGCATCTTCCAAACAATAGAAGGGAATACTGGAGACTTGGATTACACCAGGTGAGCAGTATGGTTCCTTTTTTTTGTTTTGGTTTTTTTTCACTTGGTTTTTACATTTGAAAACTGGTCACTATTCACTGGTAGATTCTGTAACACTGTTTTCCTGTGACACCTGGCATGAGGGTGAGTAGACAATGACTAAATTTTCATTTTTGGGTGAACTATCCCTTTAAGTTACTTACATAGATTTAACACACAGGATGTTTTTCTATCCTTAGATCTCAGATTTTAACATTGTAATCAGAATAAATTTGAAAAAAATGAGTACAGTGAAACCCACGGACTTCTTTACAATAGAAAATCTGTGGAGACCAAGTGACACATCAGGAGAAAGGTTTAGGGTCTAAACTCTGCTTGCACCTGTACTCTGCGAAAGCATCTGTGAGGTCATCTGTTTTGAACATCGGCGGGAAGTCATAGATCTCGATTACGTGGCGAAACTCATCTGGGTTGATATTGACATATACATTCATGTACATGGAGTAGTCATTGTGAGCGTGCTCAATGGAAACAGTCACTGCCTGTTTCAGGTGTGCCTTGATCTGATGGGACAAACACAGAATAAATGGTTACAATTTATGGTGCAAATTGTTCATGACAGAGGTAAATGTAGTGTGAATGTTAATCAACTCACAGAATATAGAACAGTGGAAAATACCTCAGTGATAAGATACAATTATATTACCATATATTCATAAATATGATGTGTAAATTAACCTCTTCTTGGTCATTTTCAAAGGGGTCCCTTGACGTCTCACCTCAAGATATCTGAATCAAAATAGGTGCTATGGGTACCCAAGAGTCTCCTCTTTACAGATGTGCCAACTTTATGCTGATCCCATGTGGTTTTAGAAAAGAAGATAGTGTATTTAACTATTTCTGCATACAGGAGTTCTTAAACAGTCTGATGTGTGAGGATGTTAGTTGCCATAGAAGCCATTTCATTATAATGAGAACATATTTTTAAACTTGGCCTCTCTGTATTAAATAACCTGTTGTGACCTCTAATCTCAGCTTCATTAAAATGAACACCTATAAACTAGAGACCTGTGGCATTCAGAGGATAGATGACTTTCCTAGGTATACTGACAATAAGGAGGTTTCTAAGCAATCTCCACAACAGAGGTGCTGGTCATCCACCTGCTGATAAATGGAATTCTTACAGAAATCTCCAAATGTTTTGATACCAAGTCACAGAGTTCTTCAATGGTGCTCTCAAAGTCTTGGTGTTTTAATGTGGTATTTTGGAAGGATTTGGGATATTTTCTATCAATTCTCAAGTGGGGAAAAATGGTTAAATTTTGCACCAAGTCTGTGTAATGATTTGTGTATTATATAATAATGGTATATATCTACAATATAAAAACTGCTGCAACAACTTATGAGATCATAATAAGGCCATCATATACTTCATACATATACAGAAAACAAGCACACCATCCAAACAAAGTCTAGGCTTACCTCTTCAGTCACATCCTTGCATGGCTCACTATCACTATATTCCTTGTCCCCCTCCAGAGTCATGTGAGATAAGCAGGACACAGTCTGGTCCCAGGCTAGGGGCTCAACTTCGTGCAGCATCGGAGCACAAAGCACTTGACTGTCAGCAACATGGTTGAGGAGACTGTCTGTTACTCTGGGGAGACATTCCTGTCTGGATGAAGATGCGCACTGTGTGTTTTCTGTAGTTTCAGGACAGGAACAAGAGTCCACTGAACTGCTGATGCAGCTGTGGCTACTTGAGGCAGGACTGGGCAACTCCTGGTCTCCTGAGGGTCCTTGTGAGTTTTGTAAGGACAGTCTCTCCCGAGCAGCCCGTGGCATGTAAAGGGGTTTGTCTGGCCTCTTAGGTCCTCGGCCTCGTGATACGATCGAAGATTTAGGCTTGGCATTGGCCTCTGTCTCCTCCCTACCTCTACTTCTTAGGGGCTCTTCATACAAGCAGTTGTTGCTCTCCAAGTCATCATCTTCCTCTACCTCAGCCCTAGAGAAAAATGCAACATCCAGTTAACTTATTCTAGAAAAATGCAAAAAAGTTACTACAACAACTAATTGCAAGAATCAGGAATTTAGGAAAAACAAAACAACAGCAATGTGAAACAAAAAATACTTTGGCACATCACTGGTAAAGCGCACGTACAACGCAATACTAAGATCTGTATGAATATTCTGCATGCAAGCTCTCAAACATACCTTTAACAAATCTTATCAAAAGACAGACAAACTTTAGCATGATATGTTTGTCACATCTCATACAGTGAACTAAGGATTCTTTTCCAAATCAGGGGTGGTGACTGCTGTAAAAGTGGAAAGACCTAACAATACTTATAGACAGTTTTGGTGAGTTTTCACATTATTTTGCTCCAGTTCAGTATGAACTGTGTTTAACTATGAGTCAATAAGGCAATTAAACTATACTTAGTGAGTTTATTTTGCTTAGTTACTGGACACAGCAAACATACACTATATTGCCGAAAGTATCAGGACATCTGCCTTTACACACACATGAATGTGTTTAATGACATCCCATTCTTAATCCGTAGGGTTTAATATGGAGTTGGCCCACCCTTTGCAGCTATGACAGCTTCAGCTCTTCTGGTGTGTTTATGGGAATTTTTGACCATTCTTCAAGAAGCGCATTTGTGAGGTCAGGCATTGATGTAGGATGAGAAGGCCTGGCTCACTGTCTCCACTAATTCATCCCAGAGGTGTTCTGTCAGGGTGAGGTCAGGACTCTTTGCTTTGTGCACTGGTGTGCAGTCATGTTGGAACAGGAAGTGGCACTGTGCACCCACATTTGTATTAAAACCCAGCCTCGAATTTCACATTAATTAATTACTTATTACTAATTAATAACTTTGTCTCTTTTAAATTCCACTTTAACTGTCAGTCTTGGCTGTTATATGTCCTACACAAAAAAACCCCCACAAGGATTCAGGAAGTTCATTAGACAACTCTGTTAAAAATACTAAAAATAAATTTAATGTTAAGTACCTGAGCTCAGAATGACAGACCACCACCCTCCGGCACCAGCTCTCCCCCACTGAGAAGGTGGTGATCTCTGGCCGGTCCTCTATGTGATTGTGGATCAGGTATCGCAGTCTGCTGGGTAGAGGTGGGAACAGGAGGACACTGGACAGGGACACAGAGGGCATGACAACAGAGGAAGACAGTAAGGCCGGATCTTCTTTTGACAGTATAACAGCACCTTCAGTTGAGGCTTTAATGTCATTATAACCTTCTTTTAATTAGGTCGTCTCATTGAGACCAGGATCTTATTTGCAACAGCCAATATGATGACACGTTCAGTTTCTAAAGCCCTTAGTAATTCATTACAATATACAGAGTGAAGTACTGGTGGCCAGTGTACTCAGGTTTAGTGTTTACTCAAGAGATATCAAGAGTTGGCAGGCCTTGGATCTGGTCTGATAAACAGTTTTATATCTGAGAAGACGTGCAAGTTACAGAGGCAGCTTATGTATGATACATTTATTAATAAAAACGATGGTGTGTAATTCTCTTCTGTTGCTGATGAGGAGATTTGCATAATTTACATAGTGGTGAGTACTACTGAATACATTATTCATTTCCCAAATGAAATACCGGGCACAGTGGCAAGCCATGCCAACAGAAAGCAGCAAGTCAGGCACAGACATAAATTATGCTTGTTTGCGCAAGGTTTTGTCCTGTCATCTAGAGAAAAAAAATCTTTTTTATATAAGACAAGTCTTTATCTTTAAGAAAAATTCACCACTTTTATGTGGATGTCCAGTCAGTTTTGATGGTAAACATGGTCAACTGAAGAAATAAATTCATCAATATGTGCTATATTGATTGAGAAAGCTGAATTTTTTCCTGCAAAATCTGTTGTTCACTCTGCTCTCAGAGATTTTTCAGCTTGGATATCTTGCCTCTGGGTAGCCAGGGGGTGTGGTAGATGAGTATTTCTGTCACCAACAGAACATATCCTGGTACATGTAGGTATTGCTGGCACAACTCCACAGATGGGAGAATTAAAAAGGTTTTTCTGTAAATAGTGGGCGCACTGAGGTAATTTTTGCTTAAATGGACCACATTTACCATCAATACTGACAGGATATCCACATGAAATCCGTTGAATTTTCCCTTTAAGTTTCAGTGCCAGTTGTTCAACATGAGGTTCAAAGTTGAGACTGTCTAACCAAATTCCTATTTCAAAGATTGGGCTTCTTTAGGAAGATGATGGGACGATGTACAATAGAATTATGGATTCTTAATAATAAAACATATTTTGTCTGACCAGTAAATAACTGTAACATGTCAGGATTAAATGTTAAACTGGCCAATTCCATAGTAAATTTTCTTAAGTGGTCATAACCTTAACTTACCGCTTGCGGTTTCTCTTCTGTTGGTATGTTTCCAACTCCTCCTTGACAAGATGCAAGAATTTACATTCTTGTTTTGGGAGATACCCATTAAATTCCATTGAAACCAAAGAAACGCCAGGGTGGACAGAGAAGGTCCTGAGAATAAAGGCAACTTATTAAAGGTCAAGTTTATTGTCACATACACAATTACGCAGAGTACAACATGCAGAAAGAATCAGTCCCTGACTGAGTAGTCGAAGAAATATTCAGAGCCTTTACTTTCACAGTGTGAAAATACTCCACTACAAGTAAAAGTCCTGTATTCAAAACCTTACTTAGAGGAGCAATATGTAACCATTGCATGTGCAAAAATGAGTACTGGTGTCCAAATAGCAAGTTGGGGCCCAGACTGTATATGACATAGGTTGTAGTCCTGTTCAATATTTGATCTATGGTTGAAGTGAGTTGTTTCTCTCTACCCCCTCCTGCCAAGACATAGCAGAGACAGGCAGACCGCAAACACTGCAGGACCGCAGGACGGACGATCAGTTAAGTGGCTGCATGTCTCATTGCCTTCCAAACTTCATTAACATTTTGCTTAATTTAACAGTTATAAACATCTAGTCCTTCTAAACAATTATTAATGACTTCTTCCAACTCATAAACAGATACTTACTCATTCTGCAAAAAATAATTATTATTTTGAACTCTAATTAGCATGAAACAGGCTTACAAAACAGTTATTCTGGTCCGGAATGGAAATTTTGAAGGGGGACACCACATATTTCCTTCATCTCTTATGACACATCATGGTCATTCTATATTTTATTCCCAGTAAATATACTACAGATTTCTCCTTTAAGTAAAGGTAGTAAAGTATCACTTATTACAACAAGTATCAAAAGTAAAAGTACTCATTCACCAGTAAAACGGCTGTCAGTGTTTTACTAATGTGTATGATGTTTCTGACGCATTATTATGTATGTTGCATCTAACTGCTGTAAATGCTCAATACTGAGCTCATTTTAACAGCTCATTTGAACGACTATATGTACCGTAAGCTAGTTTAAGTACAGCAATGCATCATATTCTATAAGATCTCCATATGTTTTAGTGTCGCTGTCCAGCCAGAACCACGTACTTCTAAAAAGTCAACTTTTCATGGCGTCAGAAAACAGCCCTGTTTTCAGCTTTATGACAATTTTCTAGCTATTCCAGGAGGGTTTTTAATTTGTTTAGTAAAAGAAGAATTGTCTCAACCTATAAAAGAACACTTAATTCATCAGTTTATCAAAATCATCCAAAATAAAAACATGGGGAGATACGTGGTTTTCAATGGACTGAAAAACTATGAAAAACTGTAATCTGAAGAGTAACTAGTAACTAAAACAGACAACTGTAGTGGCGTACAAAGAACGATATTTGCCCCTAAAATGTAGTGGCGTAAAAGCGTCTTTGCACGTCAGTAAAAGCTAAATGTTCACATAAGTTAGCCAGTGTACCAATAACGTTATCTACGTTAGTTAAAGCTAAGTGGATCAGACAGCTAGCTGGTTTATGTTGTGTTTGCATTTCCTAAATAAACCACAACTCAAAACAAACCAAGCTAACTCAGGTTAACATTAACGCACGTGAGTTAACTGTCAGTCTACCAGACGTTGGTTAGCTAAAGCTTGTTAGCTAGTAAATCAAATGGGCTTACCGTTATGACTTAGCATTAAGTGTAACGTTAACGTTACTATTTTCACTGACGGTTGTTGGTCTCATAAGTAAGATGCTGTGCCCGTAAGAGGGCAGGTGACTACAATTTCAGCAGTAAGCAGCAATGGTTCGGTAGTTATCAGCAAACAGCTAGCTATAAGTTAGCCCTCTGAAGCAGATGTTTTCTGTTTTTGGTCGTTCCTTCAAAAGCAGCAAGGCATCCGGTTTGGGGTCTTCACAATAAAAGCCGCGTTCCTCTGACTCTCAACGAAAATCAGAGATGGACACAAAGACATCAAAACGTATCTTGTTACAGATTTCTAATAACTGCCCAGCAAATTTATCAAAATAAAATACGTGTATGAGGAAAAAGTATCTAATTAAACAAGGGTTGTTTTTTAAATACAAAAATACATTCTATGCAAACTAATATGACCATCTTTTAGGCATTAAAGGACCAATATGTAATAATTTTAGCTTAAAACATTCAAAGCTTAATTAAAAAATAAAAAGACACTTTATGACAAAGACATCTATGTCATCATCCTGCCCTCCCTTGGTCTTGGAGGCTGTGTTCAGTTGTAGAATAAAATGACAGATTAAAGGTATTGTTATATATTTTAAGTATTTCAAATACACAAATACAAGTATTTTGTTACAAATTACATTTTCTGCTCATATTTAAAAATACTCAAAGGTAATTAAATGTTTTAAATACAGTTAATTGAAATACTGCTCATCTCAGAGCATGGTTAAGTATAGTTTATACATTTATGTGCTAATAATTATTCAAATTTTATTTATAAAAAATTCTGTAACCCATTGCCCACATACAGTATAATACTACAGCTCATTCTCTTCAAAGCCCCAGGCACTGTGATATTTGAAATAAGGGAAAAAACAAGGATCTCTACAGATTTCAGGAAAATGCTATTTATTTCAATAAAACATAACATATTTGTAAGAAAAGTACACCAGTTGTATCAAACACCAACTATAGCAATCATCTGTGGAGTTCAGAGTGTTTAAGGTTTCTGTGGTGTTTGGTGAAAATGAAAAGGGCAATGACATTCGCAATATGGAATCTCATGAGAAACAGGTTAACATGACTGCTGAATATGATTTGGGAGATTTAGTGCAGTTGTATAATGACACAGCAGAGAAAGACATTTCTCAAAATATACTACATAATGTTATTATTTCGTGATAACAGTAAACATGCTCCATCTTAGAAGTCACAAAAAACTCCAGTTCAGACCTTCCAATGACACGATTACTCCCCCAAAGTCACATTCATGCACAGCTAAAACATTTGCCTCAACAAAGGCTACAACCAGCTCCATCCCAACCTATTCTTCAACAGCTCTTGGTGACTACACATTATTTGACTTAATATTATTTGCAAAACAATACACAAGTCAAATCACTTATATATTTACCGTGGTCAGAAAGATGCATTTAACACAATGGCACTGGTCTTGATCAACTAGGACATGATGTATACATTATAAAAAGACATGAAAACACATTTACAAACATACTGTATAAGGATAGGCAGACAGTAGAGTACTTATAAATAACAGAGAAAAGGATCAGAACAAGATTATATACATCCATTCAAAAGAAGCAGACATCTGAATATATACTGCCAGACAGATGAAGAGTATCTGGTCAGCATCATCAGCCTATACAGAGAGGTAGAAAGAAAGAAGAAAATTAGATTGTTTTGGCATTAAGAATAAGACATGGGTACAGATAACAGAGATGTCAGTTTTATGGCTTATTTTATGATTTAAGTCGATGGTAATACAGTAAATGTCCTGCTAAATGATTATCTCTCACTATGAAATGATGGAATTAAAAGTGGCCAGACTTTGAGCAGCTAAAACAAGAGTCTGGCGTGTTGGGAAAATCTCTTCATAAAAGTGTGACATCTTGAGTTAAAGCTGTGATAGTCACTTGGGCAAAAAATCCACAATAATCTTAAGGCATGTTGTAATTCAAGTGGTATGAGAGAACACTAGACTTCTGGACTTCCTCCAGGCTCTGTTTTCAGAGACTTTAGCCAATCACAGTAAGCCATGCTGGAGAAAGATGTGGCAGAAAAATCTGACCGAGCCACCAACCCAAAGAGCTGGCATCAGATGACCTGGTGACGCAACAATCAACACTCTCTATCATCTATCTTTCTCCAGAATCACTTACAGCACCTTTAAGGGCAAACACGTCAAATTGGAGCTCCCAAAACGTTTCCAGTGGACCTGACTCTTCATTAAAAATACATCAGAAGGACTCCATACCCGAAGTTTCTTTATCTTCCAGAGCCAATACTTCTGTCTTCAAAAATTGTAATTTCAACCTAGAAGATAGCAAGCTGAGGAAAATACACAATGCTTTATGCACATTTTCTTATAAAATGAACAATAATTTGCTTTTGTGGCATACACAAGATTATACCAGCTATGTTTTAAGTGTAATATTTTTAATATGATATTAAAAATAAAGTTAGTTAGTTTAGAGGTGGTGTGTAAAATGATATGTACATCAAAGAATAACCTTGCCAGATATTTAAATATCTATATACGGGCTAGACAACATCACCAAAACCTACCAGTAAGCCTCATTTTACATCAATAATACTTTTCTATTTCACTGTTTACTGCCATATGTTAATAAACACTGCCTCACCTACAGGCATGACTCTGAACAATGATAAGTCATTAAAAGACGACCAAAAAAAAAAAGAATTACAATTGTTAGCGGATCAGACTCACTGTATCACAATGGAGACTACAAGTAATCCTCGTAATCCTACAATACTAGGATTCCAAAAACGATTGAGACCACGTCAAAAAGAAAAAGAAAGTTCTAGGAACACAAAAAAAGACCATTTTTACTATATTGTAGATACTATCAGTATACTAGGGGGTATCAAAAAAGTATTTAGGTATCGATACTTGTGACAGCTGAAAACCAACAAACAAAAATTGTGTAGTCTCCATCACAATCGGTTAGTTAGTTAAGTGATAACACAATTCATGTGACATTTGACATCTGAAGGATACAACTCTGAGGCCTCTCTCTATGGGGTCAGTCAACAGCAAGCCCCTAGGAGCATATATCTTCTCATTCTGGTCCTTAATGTACCTGGCGATCTTCTTTAACACCTGAACACAGAAAAACAGACCGAAATACACACATTTAAAATATACAGTGCGTTGCAGATCTGTCCAACCCACCATAGACAAAAAGAAGACATTCACAGGATGACACTGAGCTATGAGTTTTACCTTTTCATAGTGTGTCTCCATACAGAGGAAGATTGTATAGGCGGTTAGACAAGCCAGGCAGCCTTCCAAGTATGACTTGCCCCCGAGTTTCTCGGCCTCTGCATACAGGTTGTTAAGAGTCTGGATAGTTTCCTCAAACTGCTGCTTATCAAGCTGAAAACCCACAAAAGTTTATACATTACACACAATCTTTTAACATTCAGTCCACTATCATAACATCCATGAAAACACTGTACACACCCTTGATTCAAGCTCCGAGGGGAACTTGGTCTGGAACTTGCAGATGGTTCCTGAGCTGTAGTCTCTCTGGATGAACACCTTGGAGGAGACAGCTGGCTGCTGGAGGTCCTGTAAGCTGTGGGTCTGGACACAGAAACCAAATTTTATCGACTGTTTTTCATATAGAATATCTGTCTGAAGGGTTGAAACAGTAACACCCACTGTAAAGCTCGCTACCCTCAAACTATAAGGGAAGCCACGACGCTCATACTAATATTATTTAGCCAAGATCTAAAACTTAACCTAGCTAGATAGCGACATAAGTTAACGTTATTACCACGCTAATAACTAACGTTACTACATCTAATTTCTTCGTTAACAGTTACCACATACGTGGTGTTAATTCTGTTCATTGCGGCTACTTTAGGAAATTATATATTGTTCAATATTATTAAAAAGGACCCGCCTATGATGGGGTAATGTTAGCTAGCTAGCTAATAACACGGTAGCTTACGTTTGCTGACCCATCAATGCCGCTGGAATGTAAGGCAATGTTAGCCTTTATCATCACCAAAATAAATAAACTCCCCGAACATGTTAAATATTTAGGCGCCCCATTATATGTCAATCTTAAAAAACGCATAAATAAACCCCCAAAACCTTACCTCAGCCATAGTGGACGTTTCCCCTCGAGCTGCTGCGCATCTATCCCCCACTTTCACCAGCAAGATACGACTTCCGACTCACTGTTTTCAGAATAAAAGTCTCATTTGGACCGAATTATTGAGAACTGCAATAACAGTGTTAATAATATAAACTAATTTTAACGTTTCTTTTGTGCACGTAAACTAACGGCAATAGTCTGGGACTACATGTGATTCAAGGACGCGATGCTCTGCTACGTTTACATTTTATTCAGCAATACAGATTCATGCAGCACGATAGTAACCGTGTGACACTTTAATATCGAATTGAAAACGGTACAGGTTAGGTTTTAATTGTACAGCACAGCCAAAATTAGCACTTAGCCAAAATATGTGATGCAAGCTAAATTCCCAATGGAACAAAATAGAGGATATTCCCTAAATAGGTCGTGTAATTATGGCCATTCACTGTCAACCTTAATTCAGACTGTACTGCTGTATATCATGATATATTGTAAGGCAGCGAGTTTTTGTTATAAACATTGCATTATTAAATGTGCACCGACCTATCGCTAAGATTCTCATATGCAGTCTTGCTTAAAAGCAGCGCATTTATGGTACTTCGCATTTATTATTCACATCGCCACCTTTTATTTTGGAGGCTGACACGCCCAAACAGGAAGTCTTTAGTGCTTATTGTTCCTTTAAAATCCCATCAAAGTCCTCGAGAAAAATGTTTGATGCAATACCAAATGTCACTTCCTGTACATGATTAACTGAAACTCTGTCAAGAATTTTATGCAATTTTTAATCCAGCCTTTACTGGATTAAATAAAACTTCAGGATCCCTAAATGTTAAACAGGTAAACTGGGTATACAAATTTACACGGTATGGTTATTCACCATAGGCACACAATCCAACTGCAGTTTTACCATGTCCAACCTAGCAATTCATTGCAAAAGAGAAATTCACACAGTACATGGAGTTTAAGAGTTTTTATTGAATCAGGTCTTATTCGATTCATTGTTCTGTTCGCTGTATTTGTATTAGTCAAACAGACCGAAGCCCATGTCATCGTCTGATTCCTCAGACTCCTCCTTGACCTCCTCCTTAGCAGCAGCTGGGGCTGCAGCAGTCTCAGCAGCTGCTGCAGGTGCTGCTGCAGCAGCAAAAGCAGATGGGTCAGCCAGGTAGGCTTTAACCTGTGAAGACAAATGGTACATTTATTTCCTAATTATGCCAAAGGGTTTCCTGGTTATGCAAAACTAAATCTGATTCTGATTAAAGGCTATTTAAAGCTTTCTAGGTCAACTTGTTAACTCTTGACATCAAGCATCCCTGACTAATGAGAAACAATGAAACATGTTGCTCTTTGTAATCAATACAGCAGTTCTCAGAAACCCATTATATGCAAGTTAACCATGGGATAAGTTATTGATATACCTTTTCTGCCAGGGGGAAGGAGTAGTCTGTCTCCACAGCGACTGCCAGGACTCTCTTGTATCCATTGATGATGGAGTGGGGGATGGAGGCCAATGTGGGGTAGCCAATCTCCAGACACACACTAGCAACGTTCCTCACACCCTAAATAAATCAGGAGTTTTACATTGTGAGCAAATAATTTCCAGCTACAGATATATTCCATACAAACATGACAAGTGAATTCAGTATCTTCAATGTTTTCTTTATACAAGCATTCCATCTCACCTCCAGGAACCTGGCATGCAGAGAAGCCTCTGTGATGTCGAGCACCTCAGGGCTGTAAACACTGCCGTTGTCATACACCTGCTGGATGATGAGTCCGTAGGAGAAGGGCGAGATGTTCAGCATGTTGAGCAGCGTGGCCTCGCTGGCACCAACCTTGTCGCCAGTCTTGATTAGGTTGACATCACTCTGGGACAGAACCACAGTTAGTTACTGATGCAAACATTTCAATATATTACGTTTCATTTGACCATCCATGCATGCTTTATTGAATAAGTCTTCAGCACATGAGGCAATCCTTCCTAGGCCTGGGCGATAGAGCTGAAAAACCTATCACGATAGTGAAGTTTCATATCGTTCGATAATTATTGATTATGCAGGTTGTGACCAACTACATGTGCTATGGTGATAAAATGAGTGAAAATCACAATATTTTTTTACCAAGAAGCTTGATATTGTGACAATATTGTACAGATGACTATTTGGTGCTTTCACAAAATATGAGCTTTTTTGATAATTATCAGTAATGTGAATATGAGAAGAAAATTATATCACTTTACTGCAAACCAAACCAAGAAAAGACAACACTTATGCCATATCACAATAGAACGATATCCAAAATCTATCACGATATCTACTCATATCACGATACGATATAACAGCTATATTGCCCAGCTCTACAGGTCAAGCAGACAGTGAAATTCCAGATACCACAGTGTAATTTTTAAACTCACCAAGATTTCAATGGTTCCCCTGGAAATCTTGGTGGTGATACCCAGAGCCTGGAAGAAAGAGGTCTTCTCGGGACCCAGACCAGTGTTCTGGGATGGCACAGTCACATCACAAGGGGCGATGGCTCCAGCACGGGCAGCTGCAGGTACCTGGGGAGAGTTTGATAGTTCAGTATGGTACTTTACTAGAATTTAGGTTTTAAAACGCAGGCTTGAACACTGTCTGAAGCCCAAAGTTTTCTGATTCAGTGTCTGAAACCTTACGTGCCTGGCAGTCAGGGGATGCTGAATAGCCAGGTATAGCGAGGAAACAGATTACTTTTTGCAGGGGGAACGACAATGCAGTACCACACAAACTGCAATGTAGATGTCCTGCAAGTCTACAGAATATTGCTGTTATTTTTAGTCCTTAAACAGTTGGATGTGGAGTTATGGTATACCTAGTTATAAGTCATCCAGACACTACAGCCTTGTGATAAATACTACGTACATTAAGGTTTTATTTTATAGTTGGAATGAGGCATTAGCTCAAATTTATGGTCATCAGACTCTAATATGCAGTACTGTTGAATGTCCTACCACAAAGGGGCTATGAACACTTCGTCCACCAATTTCAGTAAAGGTAGGAGTCAAAAAACAACAACATTACGCTTGATTCAAAGAAACTAGATGGTAACTGCAACACTATATAAAAATGTTATGATAAAATTACTTAGGCAGCAATATAGAGCAACGAGTGTGCAGTGTACAACTAAATGAACCACACTATGACATTTTACTTTAGTCAGATTTCTCCTGAGGACTCTTACCTTGTTGGCCAGCAGCATGTCCCTGACCTCAGCCAGATCTTCCTTGGTGAAGACAAAGCCCACATTT
>JAJHUR010110206.1:6357-18445 GCA_027495735.1 Lutjanus campechanus | reverse complement strand
GCGACCTTAAATCAACTAATACATTCTGATATAATATTACTTGGCCCAAAAAAAGTTATTGCAGGTTTAAGCAAGACTTTGAATGTAATACTTTTTAATTAACTGATCCACAGTGTCAAATCAAAGAAAAGTCATACATAATTCCATTATTCCATGCACATTATATTACAATTACAATACATGTTGTCTTAGTCAGTGACATGATGTTTCTGGAGGAGTGCACTCAGTAGATGGCAGATCTCTGCCAGGCACCCTGAAAAGAATGTGTGGATATAACTCCTTTGTAATCACCAACATTTTAAGAGTAACTGTTATTTAACTACATATTTTTTCTCAGTAGCTGTAACCAATTAGAATTACATTTATTTTGTAATTTAATTACATACAGCTTCATGTAGGATGGATCATGTTGGAGAGTGACTACTGTAGGTTTGCAGAGCTGCCAGTATAGTGATTATTAATAAAGCTGATGTATACACACCCCTGCTACATGTACTGGATACAGGCAGGGAAGGTGGAGGTGTAGAAGGAAGGATGAAAGCAGGGAAGCCATGTGAGAGGAGGACAGGAGGGAGGAGGATGTAAAAATGGAAAGAGATGTAGGGAAACACGCCAGAGGGATGATGGGAGGATGCAGCAGAGGGAAAACGTCACTGGGACTTTCCCTGAGCTTTTTTCCCCCGTCCTCCTCCTCCTCCCCTGTTTTTCAGAGTGGGTGGTGGGCAGAGAGGAGAGAGACTCTCTCTGCAAGTCACGCACGGCACAGCAGCTTCACCACCTTAACTCCGTCACACTGTACTGTGCGTCTCTCTCTAACAAGACCCAGGACTCCTTTATAAGAAGGCTGCTCAACCAGTCAGCAAACTCAGTTGCGGAAGAAGAGTTTGTTTTTGTCTGCGTTGCCTATCAGAGCTTTAAACTCCTCAGAAGATACAGTTTTTGACAGGTTTTCCATTGAGAGTACACTGATTTAATTGGATTTTACACTGACTGAAGCCTCATGCAGTGGTTGTCCTGCTTGTGGAGCAAGAAGCTTTAACTTCTGCTGGATTTTATGTTGATTGTGTACACCTGAGGCCATCTTACCTTTTCCTCTTTTGGAGATGAGATCCAGTTTTATGCAGGTGAAGCCTGTAGCAACACAGCAATGCAGCGTGAGTGTTTACATGCTGATGTGTCCTTGCATGGTGTATTGCTAGTGTTTGCATCTGTGCTGGATATGGGGGTGAATAGTGAAGCTGCAGCTGAAGGGGGTTACCCAGCGTGCACTGGGTTGCATTTTAGCAGTAAACATCATTTATCTGAGATGGGAAGCGCAGTTTTCCTCCAACACTGAGAGTCTTTGTTGACTTCATGAATTATAGAACAAACTAGCCAGCAGGGCTCATTCCAGTGGTAAACATTTACATGAACAGAATCCTTAAAAGTTTCTGAACTGGGTTTTGAAATGGAAAAAAGGTGAAATAACTCTTCCTTCTCCTTCTCATAGATAAGATGTGTTTGTTTGGGTTGCCAGGTTGTTAAAATGTTTATAATTTCTGTTCAGTAATAATACACCAACAAATGAAGTGGTTGAATGTAACTGTACACTTACTAAAGTAATGCACTTAAGTACAATTTTGAGGCTTTACTTGAGTATTTTTATTTATTTATTTATTGGCTAATTTATACTTCTACTACAATACATTTTCTGAGACAATTGTTGTACTTTTTGTACTCCACCTCATCTATTATAGGTCAGACTGTACAAATGCTTGAAAGTATTTTTTACAAATATGTCAAATATACTGATATATAACGCTATGAAAATGGTTTGCTAGAGGTTAATGAAGCCATTAGTTACAACATATTAAGTGTTTATAAACAGTGTCTGATTTAGAAGTGGTACAAATAAACACAAGGCCCACAGCATCCACCAATTTAGCCAATTTAGCCGCTAGCTGACCCCTGTTTTAAGGTCACAGGGTGGGATTGTATACCATGTATATGTGTATTTTTAATGTCAAAACATTCTTTTTGGAAGTGACCACAATGACCTCAGAAACAAAAGCTTTGTCTATCGGAACATGTATTACTTTTTCGTATTCATTTAACTTCATGGTAGCCTTAGTGTTCTTTGAAAGTTAAACATAGTGCTAGCGTCTGGTGTTAGCATGCTGCAGGCAGACCAGCAGGTGGTAAAAAGTTAAAATCTGTGATATGATGGATGCAGGGTGAAGTTGAGGATAGTTTTCAGAAACAGAATACATTTAGCTAGTTTAGCTATTAGCTTACCCTTTAGCAGTCGTATTTTTAAGGTTACAGTAGTTTACTCTAATATTTCATGTGAAGACATTCTTTTTTTAAAATGACCAAAATTATGCCGAAAACTACACCTTTCTTTATCAACCTATTTATTACATGTTCGTATTTAAATAACTTTTCATGTTACTTGCATTCTTTTAAAGTTAACCATAGTGCTAGCATCCTGTGCTACTGCAAGCATGCTGAAGACAGAACATTAGGTGGTAAAACGTTCAAATAAATGGATAGAAATTGCATAAAGAGATGTTTTAAGACAGTACAATATAACAGAGTACTGCAAGAATAAGTCCTAAAATTTTAGTGAGCATTATTGCATCTCTGGTTCCCTCGTCTTTAAACAGGAGGTTGCTAACAGTGGATAAATATTACAGAGGTTGTCTGGGACATTAAAGGTGATGTCTGATGTTCTTCTTCTGACCATTGCTTTTACACTTCAGACATAGTAAAAGGGGTGTTCGTTTGTGAAGATTATCTGAAGTATCATAATCTTTTGTGCACTACAGGCTTATTTTCTGCACTAATCCAAAGGATGTTTTATAATAGAACCAGAGTGATGCTAACTTCTGCTGAAACCACAAAAATATGTCCTTTTTGCACCACTGTATGCAACAGAATGTCAAAATAAAATGTTTAATGTTGCAATTACATTAGGAACTCTCTTCTCCTCCTCCCGAATACTCTCTGTGCTTATTTGTCATTTGAGACACATTATTACCTGCTTCTGGATAAGTTAAAACTGCATTAAAAAGTCGTAGCTAATGACAAGTCCACCAATAATTCGACTCGAGGGTTTCCGCAGAGACGCTCTGACCTCTTCTGCAGTAATTTCCTGTCACTGTCAAGAGCCTCTTTAATTAGTTAGAACCACTGGAATCATAACAGACCTCCTCCCCCTACAGTACCTCCTCTCTTTTCCCTTTCACTTCTATATATATCACTCTGCTACAAGAACGAACCAGCTCTAGGGACTCCTGTGCTTGTGTGTTCAAGCATGCTCCTTTGCGTGGATGTGCGTGTGTGTGTGTCTTTTGTGCAAAATGTTTTTAGGTGCAGAGTGTGTGTGTGTGCTCAAAGTGTGAGTGGATATGTGGAGCTTTTGGCATGCATGCAGGGAATGAAATATTCAGGTGACAGGAAGGCGCTCATGTCCTGGAAATCTCTTTTTCTTCAGTGTTTCTCCCCCCTTCTCTGCAGGAGCATGCAATTATGCTGCCAGGAGTTCCAATTCTGTATTCTTGCTTATTTTCCAGCAGCAGTTTCACTAAATTGAGACATCTACAAGCTGGAGAAAGGACACACACATGTATTGAATGTTATTACACTGAGACACAGATAGAAATGGAGGATAAAGAGCAGTATGGCGGAGGGGGTGTGCAGAGAGTTGTTGTTGCCCACAGGCTCGAGAGCACTTTCTGCATTATACATCAGCTTCTTTCTTGTCTTTTTTTCCCCCCTTCCTTCCTGCCCCAAGTCACTACAGGAGATATCAAAGGCATCAGCTCGTCTTAAACCTCAACTAGATCCGTTTCCAGTTGAATGCTGGAGCACAATTGAAGGACACAACTTCTGTCTGCTTTGACCACTGCCAAGTATCATACGTCCGCCCATGAAGACATTGTGAGCGTTTGTGCTGAAGGCTGAAAGCTGCACTCACAGGGTACTCAAAGAAATGTAGTGCTCCTATTGCCCAACGAAACGCTGAAAGTGGCTTGAAAGGCAGGATGACATGGCTGAATGGAGCGTGAATGGGCTGCAGAGAAAAGTAAATGAGGTTGTGTCCTTTGGTATTTATAGGTCGCTTCTGTGACAGGTCTCGCACTGGCATAAATTAATTGCGTGACCTTATCGTTGGTATTGACAGTTGAATGTAAAAATGGCTTCATCTTCTTCCTCTTGGCCTTTCCTTGTGACATGTGTAGCACTGTATCTGTGAACATGGATAATAATCACCAGATTTCAAATGAAATGTAGAATATTTTTGAACAACCGCAATTCTCAAAAAGTTGGGATGTTTCGTTTCGACCTTTGTTCAAACTAATTAACTTAATTGTTTTTTGTAAATATATTCTCATTCTGAGTTTAATGGTTGCAACATGTCCAAAAGTAAACTTTGTGGAGCTGGAGTTTTTAAGGTGAAATTCTTGCTTGATATACAACTTCAGCTGCTCAACAGTCTCGGTCCCCTGTCGATGTACAGTATTTTGTGCTTCATAATGCACCACACATTTTCAATGGGAGACAGGTCTGGACTGCAGACAGACCAAACTAGTACCTGAAGTCTTTGAGTACGAAGCCACGCTGTTGTAACACGTGCAGAATGTGTCTAGCTAAAATAAACAGGGACGTCCCTGAAAAAGACGTCCTCTGGAAGGCAGCATATGTTGCTCCATACATGTATGTACCAGATGCTGGATTTTGATCTTTGCACTGGTAACAATCTGGATGGTCCTTTTCCTCTTTGGCCCGAAGGTCACGATGTCCATGATTTCCAAAAACAATTTGAAATGTAGACTCCTCAGACCACAGCACACTTTTCCAGTTTGCGTCAGTCCATCTCAGATGAGCTCAAGAGAAGCCAGCAGCGTTTTGTTTAGCTTTGCATCGTGCATTTAGCATTTAACCTCACTCCATTCTTGCTTGTGAACAACTGAGCCTTTCGGGCGTTCCCCTTAAATACACAATCATGATACTGTCACCTCTTACTAATTCACCTGTTTGCCTGTGGAGGTGTTTCCACAACGTTCCCAGTCTTTTATTGCCCCTGAAACATGTCAGAAATACAATGAACACAATCACTGTAGATTATCCCGAGGCGAACCACTTACATACAGTACAGTGTTCTCCAGTCGTAAATACTCACTAGCTCACCAAATGTGTATAATGCGAAGCTGAAAATAATCCTCAATAAACTATTTACTCCACTAGGATAATTAAGAAGTTATTAAATTGGTTAAATCTTTTGCATAACAGCGGTTGAATGATGCAGAATTGTTATCATTATGTTGTATTCTCATTTCTTGGGATTTTGATATTAGAATATAACAGCAGACTAACGTGTTGATGTTTTTGGCTTCAAAAAATTTTTTCCATATTTTTTTGAAACAGTGAGGCTACATTCAAGCTTCTCATTTTGATTGAAAAGGTGAAAATCACTGAATTTTCCATTTTCTTCTTGTTTTCATAGCACCACACGGGGCTGGAAGACATTAGCCCCACTGAAGAGGCGACGGACACGGAGGATAACGAAGAGGAGGACCTGGGTGTCCTGGACGACCAGCGGAGCATCATCCTCCACCTGCTCTCCCAGCTCAAACTGGGTATGGACCTCACACGGGTAAGAAACTTTTCAATTACAGCTACAGACTCATGAGAATAAAGTCAAAAACATGATGTTTAAGTGCATAACTTTTGAGGTAATTGCTCTCTCCTGAGCCTTTTCCCTAAATAAATCTTATCCTTATCATATTTTGGTTTTTCTAGGTGGTGTTGCCGACCTTCATTTTGGAAAAGCGATCACTGCTGGAGATGTACGCCAACTTCATGGCCCACCCTGACATGTTCCTGTCAATCACAGCTGGGGCCACAGCTGAGGACCGAATAGTCCGTTTTGTTGAGTACTACCTGACCGCCTTCCACGAGGGGCGGAAAGGTGCTGTGGCCAAGAAGCCCTACAACCCTGTGTTGGGGGAGACCTTCCACTGTTCCTGGGAAGTACCTCGGGAAAAAGTCAAACCTTTGGTCAGGTCGAACCAGGGGTCCTCTTGGGAGCCGAGCAGGGGCCCGAACAACACACAGCAGGGCGATGATTCGCCGGGAGGCTGCTACAGAGTCCGGTTTGTGGCAGAGCAGGTGTCCCATCATCCACCGGTGTCGGGGTTTTACTGTGAGTGCCGGGAGAGGAGGATGTGCGTCAACGCCCACGTATGGACCAAGAGCAAGTTCATGGGAATGTCTATAGGAGTGTCCATGGTGGGAGAAGGTGAGCTGATCCACAACATGTAAACTGCAGAGCTTTGTGTCACAGAAACCATCACACTTTCCCCCATGTTTGTTCATTTTGGTTTGAGGTTTTTCTTTACTGAACTCGTTGATTTTAACACTTATTTCTCATGAGAGAGCTGGCCAAAGAGGGCTGCTTAAAAACAACATAATGATAATGAATACAAAACATTACCGTTATCTTGAGATCATAAGTTAATAATTTTGTCATCTCAGGAAAATGGCCTTCTGTTTTCTTGTGATAACAGGTTGTTATTTTGAAAACTGAAGGCCATTTTCTCAAGATAGTTAATCACAAGGAAACAACTTTTGTTTTCTCAAGATCACAGGATAATTATGGAGAACTCGAAAACGGCACCTGACTTACTGTTCAGTCATGAATCTTCCTCGACAGTCATGACAGTGGTCTTGACGGCTGAATTTATTTCTCCATTATATTGTGATTCCGTACAAAACAGACAACATAAGCAGGACAAGGAAACTGTTTCACACAGTATAACAACAGTGGTGGAAGAAATACTAAGATCCACATGTATAAGTTTTAAGATTTACATGTATAAGTAGTATTTTAATGTTGTATCTGGGTGTGCTGGAGCTTTTGTTGAGGCCCATTATTCAGAAAACCCAGCAGTCCAAACAATATCCTCTTGGACTGAAAGCCTGTTTGTCCGACAGCCTGTAACCATGAAAGCAAACACCCCATGCTCCAAAAATCAGCCTGGTTTAATTTACACAACGTATTTAACTTTACATCATGTATGTAACGTAACTGACATAACTAACACACTCATTTTAAACCAAACCATGATCCTGTCCTAAACCTAACCAAATATTTTTGGTGTCTAAACAACCGTTTCATGTTAACCATGTGTTTAATATTGTTATCGTAACAACATAAGTCATCTGATGAAGGTCTCCTGATGTTTGCACGTCAAAATATAGTAAGATTTTAAGGGCAAAAATCTCCATGGATAGTGTGTATTTTTTGTCAGTAGTCAGAAAAATGTCACACTGGACTGGAAGCCCCATTTGTCCCAGAAAAGCCCATTGCTAAGAAAATACTAACCTGGTATAATGCATGTGATGTATTTCTTAAATAAATAAAGTTTACAGATAAATTAAGTATAAATAATGAATAAAAATAAATAAAGTTTAATTTGAAGTCAGACAAAGACAAGGTTTTGAGTTTGCTTTTAAAACAAGAGCAAAAAACAAGAACTTTTAGTGGACATGCTTTTAAAGGTGCATTTGCCCCTTATTTTATGTTGCAGCAATTGCAGCCCATTTCGCTGCTGCCAGCTGAGGGGATTTACTGGACCTATTCCAAAACTTTGTACCTATTAGTCATTTAGACCCCAAAGTATGTAAAATAAAATGAGGCCCCGGTTTTAAAATACTGGAATTAGCCTTTAACACACTTACTGTGGGTTAAATCAACACCTCTGACAACGTTGCCCTCAGAATATAGCTCACCTTGTAAAAAAGATAAATAAGTTATACTTGTTTTTACAACGTCTGTCATGGTGTCAGCTGAAAAAACAGGAGGAACAGAATGTCAGAAAAATTAAATAGAACTTTTATTTTTTTGGACAAACTGTATTAAAGGCTGTCACAGTGTGCTGTCCTGTATGAAAGATTATGAGACCTCTCCCATGGCAATCAATAATCCTGTCCTCCCTGTCAGCGCTGTTTCACTTGGTACAGTAGACTGTTTGAAATGAGTCACCCTGAGCGGGGACGCAGGAAGTCCTTGAGCCCAATCGACTGAATCTGGATACATGAACTGATTCAGTCAGACAATACGGCTTCCTCTGGCTTACCGTACCCCTGACGACCTGTTGGCAGGTTATGACGCTGCAGTTCATCACAGCGTGTGGAGGGCGATGCTGCCGTCAGAGAACATTGCGACCCTCACCTCCAGGAAGTATTGATTGCTCTGTATTATTTATTTTTTTGCAATGGCTGCTTCCCTAAGAGCTTTTGATATTATTTTTATGAATGGCTCAGACTTGACTGATTGGCAGTGAGTCAGCAGCAGAAAAGGAACAGCAGGTACAGCAGTTTTTTGCGTATGTGACCAGCTGGAGGTGGATTTGACCTGTATGACACTGTGCTCAGGTCTGCCTCTGACGCTGCAAAGGTGGAGGTTTTGATTCTCTTACTGTGCATTTTTTGTGCTGTTCTGTGCCATAAAAACAGATTTACATACCAGGAAAATGATTATTAACTACACAGATAAGAGGCAGAAGTGTTGCACCATATTCTTTGACTATAATAAACTGCTGTGCATTGGTTTGTAGACTACTATTTAGAAGCCTTAAGTTTGACATCTTGATTTTTTTCGAGCCAGAATTGATGATATTTGGACAAGAGGATGGAGCTGGGGAGGTTGCCGTGTTAGTGACTTGTCAATCACAAGGCATACACTGCTTTAATGTCTGTTTTACTCTAAATATTTAGAAATCGAACATCATTCTGCATTGAAGAAGGCTTTAAACTATTGAGACCATAAGATCATTAGCAAACTGTTTAGTGAGGTGAGCCAGAAGTAAGGCCATCTTCTCATAGACTTCCATACAGTTGGACTTCTTTTTGCAACCAGTGGAGATGTCACCTTTTCAGAACGGAGGCTACGTCCACTTCTCTTATCATTCAGTGACAGCGACCACTTGTTCTAGTGTAGTAACACAGAACATAACACATCGCCCCCTGCAGTCACACTTTTTGGTGATCAGAATATGGTCTAGCCTAACTTTGAAGCAAATTTGACATAGCAGCAGTGGATAAACTGTGTGATGACAGCATCACATGATGTACTGCAGCCCAAAAAGACAAAAAGCCCGGACCCCAGGTTGGGAACCAATGAGTTACATCATTAGTGACATAAAACCACAGGTTAACCCTGTTATTGAAGTGCGCAGATGACAACATCAGTCATGTCTGTTGGGGACAGATGTCTCACACACACGCCCACACACGTGTGCTTACAAAGATGGAATGAGACTCCGTGGGGGTCCTACAGACCACAGCAACAGAGGAGGAGTCAAAGCGGGTTGAGACCAGTTTTCCCAAGGCCGGTTAATGCCCGCTGAAGTCAGCACCTCAGCTCGTTCACCTCTGAACGTGTGGGGGAGGTCCTCGCCACGCACCCCATCTAAGAGAGCCGGGTCAACTCCAGCTCAGTCCATGTCATCTTCTCAACCTCTGTTTATAAACTTCTGAACCGGTGACATCGTCATGATATCACAGGAGAAGCTTATAGCCTCCCACAGAAATCCAACTGTGACGTCATCTATGATGTTACAAACCAAGCATGGTCAACATCATCAGTCATCTCACAGAACTTTAAAATGCTACAGAAATAAATATGAATTTGATATATAATATCTTCTGCTCATAATTAAAACTTGCTAGCTAGCATCTGTCAAGCTAATTTTAGTATTAGCTACACAGCTGCTGTCTAAAGGCAGTCAAAAGAACAGCAGCATGTGATTTGCTGACAGCGTGGGACATCTAAATTAGAAATTTTTCATGCAGAATTGTGGCTTAAAGGGCATATAAATAAATTCATACGACACTGTTTAAATAATAAATGTTAGAAGTTGGTCCACAGGACAATAAATATTTGAAAGTGATACAGAATCCCTGACAGCCTCCTTTATATTGTCACCTGAATTTGTATTTCGCTTTATATTTCCACCACAAATTGATGTAGAAAAGGCACAAATTGGTCATAAAAATTCACCAGAATGCAGGAAATGAACGCTCAGATTGCTGCTTAACATCCCTTCCGCTGTTTAAATGAAATCTTCGCCCTTGATCACATAATGGCTCCGGGCCATTGTTGTGACTCTGAATAGGTTCATCCTTCACTATGTCAGCCCTCTGTGTCATGATATGACCACACTGGTGCCACATGGGGTTTTACCCCCGAAGGCATTTTGCAGTGAAACATAGCTGCACAAGTGATCTGGTGTGAACATGTGATTATGATATGAAGAACAGACAGTTATTCATGGACACGAGAGAGGCTGAGGTGGTGTTGTTTATGACTAAATAAATCCACTTATGCGCCGACTGAATGACGCAGATGATGATGATGATGATGATGACTTATACCCCCCAAGAGTCGATCATGAGCTTTAAGTATAATAGCCTCCCTTATGGGTACTCAGAGATGCAAACACAAAGGAGATATCAACTGTTTCTATAGTGCTTATCACAGTGGGTGTTCATTATGCTGAGTACTATGCATTATACTTAATCGAAAGCAATTATTGCTGTCTCCAGTCAGGTTAAATACTGTAACTTTTTTTTATTGCCAGTATACACGAGAGATGAAAGCACCAGCACATTGTAATCACAACATTACTTAAGATTTAAGGCCACTGTGGCTGTAATGGGCGCTTTAGAGATTGTTGAAAACAATTTTATTCTTCACATAAATGTATGTGAAAGCACTATGAAATGTGAAGACTAGTTGTTACATTTAACTTAATGTATATAGAGGATATTTAGTTTCTCTGTGAACCGATTGCTCAATTTTACAAGTGCACTTTGAAAATCAGTGACAGGCACATAACTGACTTGGAGAAAATCTCGACATACCAGGCCCATGGATTAAGTTTATTACTCCAGTATTTCATTAAGCATGTAGACAAAGAGAGGCAGTGTGCTGGGAAGTCATCTGACTGGATAACACGCCTCAGCTGATCCGAACTTTTGACAGAACGGCATCATCTCCTTCAAATCGTTAGCGAACCACGTTTCAGCTGTTAGTTTTTCCAACATACAAGTTTCCTCTCAAGCTGTCAGAAAAATATTTTAATTTCAATCAGGATTTTTTTTGTAACACTTTATTTGTAGGGATGTGCATAAGACTGACATTACACCATCATAACCGTGTTATGACAAGTGTCACAAATTTTTCAGTGTCATTTAGTCAGTTATGTCTTTATTATGACAACTTAGCATAGCCTACTTTAGCAACAAGTAAACGAGTGATCTGTCCATCAGGTGAATCACGTCAGTACTTTGTCGTCAAACTGGCCTGATAAGATTTAAAGGGATAGTTCGGGATTTTTGACATGAATCTGTATGGCATCCCCATCACCAGTGTCATGCAATCACACTGACTTACCCCTGGCAGCGTCCTGTGAGCAGAGTTCTCGTCCAGCTTCGGTCAAGCCGAAAGTAGTCCGGCAGGTTTGCTAGACCCAGTAAAATAAAACATTTCTCTTCCCAAAACATTATGTGTTCAAAAGAGTGATATATTTGCATCCCAAAAACACTGTAGTGGAAAAAGTCACACCTCGTAATCATTTGGTCCTATTTTCTCTCTGTTCGTATCAGTGCGCGCGATACCGTGACCTGACAGCTAGGGCCTACCTGTTTGATGCGCGATTATTTACTACTGGGGAAGATGTCTGACTACGAGAGCGACGAGGAAAACATCGACTTTCTATTAGAGCCAAGGGGATATCTTTATGAACCCGAGTATACTGACGACGAACTTCGACAAATGGAGTTAGATCGGGCAGAAAGAGAGAGGGTGGACAGAGAAGTGATGGAAGCTGAAGCTGGAGTGATTGATTGTTATGTTTTATGATTAATATTCTCAATATTGCTTTTGCATAACCCTGGCGCATCACCGTTAGGCTACGCACGGGTGCTACATAAAATCATTAGTTGTTTTGTTTACCAGTGTTGCAGGAACAGCAGATCTCTTCAAAATCCTTTTCTTCGTCTGTCTTGGGCACGAAGACGCATAGTCGTCCTCGCTGAA
>JAJHUR010110205.1:9347-21799 GCA_027495735.1 Lutjanus campechanus | reverse complement strand
ATGCAACATGTTTTCTACTTTACCATATTCATGTAGAGCTGCAATAACCTGCTTCGTATACTGTATCTCCTGACTGTTATGCGGTGGGATATGGCAGCTCTATATATATATAGACTCTCTATATGGATTTTTCCACACGTTTATTTATATTTTTTGTAAAAAAAAAATTGTATATTTTTTCTTTACATGATTGCATACATCACCAAGCACTTTATTCCTGTTTAATAGTATTTACCTGCCATTGGAAAATGTACCACGTGATGAATGCTTTGCACTATGGGTATTTAAGATGGCGACCTCACTCTAATGGTTAGCAGTCGGAGGAAGAGAATTAGCTCGAAACGTCGCGCTAATAAAATTGCATAAGGGAGCTTGTCTGGTGTGCGGAACGCTTCTTTTCCTCTTCCATTTTGACATTTTGTGATCCAGCACCCAACCCAGTGGGTCTCGGGGATGTGCGTGTCCTACTTTCATCATACCCCCACAACAGTGACATGAAATACCCGCCCTTGCTTCTGAAGCACTGGATCCAACATTTCCCATGCTGCAACCAATGATATGTGAGCATTTGACCCTCCCTGAGTGGGAAACACCGATCTCTTCCAAACTCCACACCTCCACAGGCCTTCTGTTATAAATTTGTGGTCTCTGATGACACTGCTATAACATCATGGTGGTTTTCTCCGAATAATCTCAGCTCTGCCAGAACCACAGACATTACATTAGGGTTGGTAGAACTGTATCGTCCTACAAGAGCCTTAGTAGCCTCTCCAGCTCCACAGAGAGGACCAGGGGGACAATCTGCTGCTGCTACTTCTCAAAGAAAGCATGGGAACATGATTTCAGAGCAGTGCGATGAGGTCATTTAACTATTATTTATGATGTGTGTTTAGAACTGAAGAAATATTACTAATATTACTAATACCACCCTAAGTGTGTGTGGGCGGCGTCATGATATCCACAGCGTGTTTCCAGGCATACAGCATAGTTTTGAGTGGAGAAAGTTCAGGATGTCAGGGAACATCATAACATCTTGTACACTGGAGGTTTGTAAAGAGCAAGAGGTCAAAAATGCAACACTTGGTTTTGGAAGAATGTCATCAGAGCGTCCTCATGTTCCGTGTTTCACTGTTTCCTTCCATGGCTAAAGAAAGAATCCCACATGACATTTATAGTACAGTGGATTTATGAACGCAGGGAAAAAGAAATCAACATCTCCTATAATTGCGTTTGTGTCAAAGGCAGCAGTAAAGTTATTACATCTGTGGCTCTACGAACCTCTAACTACAGCCAGGCTACACCACTGTACTGAAGGGAATAAAATAAGATAAATAAGAGAAGTAATACTGCCCATGATACTGAAAATATGGCACACGATATCAAAACATGATATTAAAAATAAGCATGGTTACGTTTATAGCCGAGGGTCAAAGTGAGCGGGGACTCTCACTTCACTGTGTCTCTGTGCCAGTTACGTAATCCAAACTAATTCATTCCATTTAATAGAGGATTTCATGTTTTGAAATTAATGAAACAGATTTAATCAGGGCTTAAGCAGCTTCTTATTATCCAACAGTCTCCTTTGGGACACATTTGGTCCTCACCTGCAAAGTCGCTGCCACTAAGGGAGAATTCTGATTTTTTTCTAGTGTGTTACGATGGCGGACGACACCCACAGTTTGGAGAAGCAGCAGAAGCACTGGTGTAGGAAGCTGAGCAATGTACTGCTGCTTTGTATTTTAGACAGCTAAAAAAAAATTCATATCAGTCAAGCAAGTTTTCCAGCCTAATTCTTGGCTTGTCTGTGGTCTGATAAATAGTCAGTTAATCAAGTTCAGGCTAAAAACAACAACATATTTGGTCTTTGCAGTCTCTCAACAGATGTTCGTCCACTCAGAGTCTGCTTCTGCTCTGAGTTTTCTGCCTCTTTTCATTTCAGTTGGTTTTGTTCTGGGTTTTTTTTTTTTCCCAAACAGGAACCGTTTATTTCACCATGCGGGAGGCAAAACTAGCTCGGTCAGTGTAAACTGAATTGGTGAACATAACATATAATTATGACAGCCCAGGAGTTGTTTTTTAATGAAAATCAATTATAAAGACAGCTAAATGCTCACTCACTCATAACTGTTTGCAATGTCCAAGTGATTGTAATGACAGCAGGTTGCATATGCAACAAACATATATAAATATATCAATTTCCACTCTAAATTTTTAAGTAAGTATTCATATTTAAATATTAGTAACAATGTAGCAGTTATTCTTACAGTAACTTTTAAAAAATGAGCTAAAAGATTTCCCTACCAAAAAAGAGTCATGTAAAGGCAGCCATGTTGGATTTTGCACTCGGATGCGGGCTGCTGCCTGCAGTGCTCTGATAATCCACCAGAGGGCAGAAGGCATGTCTCAGATCCCACACAACAGGTTTTTCAGGAAAGTGTTGATCGTGCGGTTGTTGTAGAGGTCACTGATACTCATGTATCAAATATGGTGCAAATGGCATTAAGGATGTTTTAAGATCTTGCTCACTGTTCAGTCTCTGTAAATAATATTATAAAGAGTGCTGTCCAGACCTGCTCTGTATGAAAAGTGTCCTGAGATAACTTCTGTTACTTGAGACGCATGTGGAGACACTTTGTAATGCCAGACATGAGCTGTCGGACTTAAATAGAGCTTTCCCTTTGTGATCGCATCACCCAAGACGCATGTTAAACAGGCTCTGAGTGAGTACTCCATTTGTCACTTGAATGTCACTGCGTTGCATTTGTTAAAACCACCGACGCTGTCCTTTTTCTTAGAGGACAGGCTTAATTTTAAACAGCACTGTAGCACACCCTAAGTGGCTTCCCCTTGGTCAGGGGTCTGCGACCTTTACAATAAAAAGAGCCATTTTTGACCAACAAAAAGGGAAAAAAAACTTTCTGAAGCCACAGCTATTAAATTCTCTCATTTCCTTCAAGACTTTTTTTATTTGGCATCCATAGCTTATAAAGGCTCAAGAAGACGAGCCACCGTCAAAATGTATTGCTCATTGATTCATTAATCGTATCATTCGTGTTCACTTGAATTATTTAAAAACAACTTGTGTTTTTTTTTTTCTAAACCTCAAAGATTTAAGTTTATCTAAAGAAGAAAAGTAAATTATCTCAACAAAAGATCAGTAGTTGGTAAAACTTTTACAAAACTTACGAGCTTGACTTGGGGGTCAAAACTCAAAAATGTGTTGCAGTATGTTGCCTTGAAATTTTGAGTAGTCTCAACATTTTCACAGACCTACAACAATGATAAATGAAAATTTTTTTGTCAGAGGTCTGTGAAAAAGTTCAGTTTCTGTGGCACTGATGTAGTTAATCCCAGCCATAGACACACAAACCTTGAAAAATAAAACTTCCTCAATGCGAAAGCAGTTGGATCTTTCTTTTGAAAACTGAACAGCCCCTCAGGTCTTAATGAAACACTAAATTTGTCTTGTTTTTTTTATAGGCAGTTGGATTTCCCTCCAGATCTGCATATACCAGCATGGCTCCCCTTGGACATATTTGTGTCTTTAGTTACATAGTTGTGGCTTTCTTTATATGTACTTTATGTTTCACATTTTTGTTTATTTTTCTTGTTTACGTGTTTCTCAGGTAAATAGACGAGTACTTGTATGACATTTCATTGTGAGTTGGTGTGTCCTCACCTGAGGGAGTTGATCTCATCTAATTAGTGGCACCATGTTTTCTGTTCTGTTCAGTTTTTTCAGTCTTATGTCTTTGTCTCTATCTGCTCTGTGAAACACACGTCAGCAGCACTGATGATGGTCAAGGACTGAAACGTTTGCTGCTGTTTTTATTCACCTTATCACCTTACTTATATATATGTTTTTTGCACTGAGAGCACTTTTTGTTTGAATGCTCATGTCTTAATTTAACACAGTATTTTTGCATTCATCTCAGCCTGTGGTCTTTTTTGTGGCTTTCTAGCCAAACTGGTGTGTGGATATCTCCTTTGTTGTTCATTCAAAGTTGCAGGGAGCCACTGGAGAGGGGCCAAAGAGCCGCATGAGGCTATGGAGCCACAGGTTTGCAGACCTCTGCCATTGATCTACTGTGGCCTGGGATGTGCTTCATTTGTACTTTGCTTTGGGACAGTCGTGTCTGCCGAATGATTAAATATAAATGGAACTATAGTTTGACCCAATCAAAGAATTTGTGTTGGAATCTTTAGAACTCCTTGTGTGCCTGACTCGTAGAAGAAAGTGACTCACTGAATATGAGGTTTAATAATAAACTGGAACTTCACTGTTGGTGGTAGAAAAGTGGTCACAAATACAACTTTCAGCCAATAATGGAGAGACCTTTGGAAAGGAAGGGAAGAAAAAGCTGTGATTGGATTTACACGGTCCCCTTCTGCTTTCTCAAAGACCTCGACCGCGATTTCATAATTTCTTGGAAAGTCGAAGGTGTTGATTCCCGTGTAAATCAGACACAGGGATGCTCTGAGGGGGATGAGTGAAGTTGTTGGATGTTTGTGGCTCATCTGAGGCATCTGTTGAAGTGTCAGGTTTTAGTGTCGAGTTATTGGCAATTTGCACGGGCCATGTGGTGGATGGAGACGGATAAATCAGCTCAAAGTTTTATATATTCTGATTCAGCTGCTGCCCTGTTGGAACAGGACATAAAGTACTCTCAGACCTGGAGATTTGGTGCTGCATACAGAACAGAGAAAATGGACTGTGTTATTGGATTCTCATCACTGCCTTGACACAACCTTGACAAAAATTGTAGGTAACAAAGTGTTGGTAAAATTGCCGTTGAATCTCAGGGAAATAGAGGCGGCCCCATGTGCATGTTTGAGAGTGTGGGCAGCACGATTGTTATTATCAGCGCAGGAGCTGCTGCTTATCTGCAGGTTTTTGTCGACAGAGGAGTCGATAAAGTACCACAAACAACTGGTGGCTTCCCGTCCCATTCAAGTTTAAAGTTTATTAGAACAAAGTAGTTTGACTAACGTGACACACCAGATGGTTTGTTACACAAAACCATCGAGGAAGTCGTTCTTAGAAAAGGTTTGGAAAAGGGCAGGTACTTTCAAAAAAACACGTGGCAGGTGATTGGATGATGTGCCTATCACGTCTGACATGGGCTAACAACCAATCAGATCAGAATCCAAGTGCACTTGCATCATCACCTACACAGCATTTGTTTAATATCAATCACAAGATCCCAATAGCAGCACAGATCAGCCAACTGTGCCAAGGTATAATGTTCACACCAATCAAACGAACTGGACTTTGTGGTCCAGTGTACTCTGATCTGGGCCCGAGGCCCTAATGTGAAAGCCTCCTGATGTCACAATGTCCAAGTCAAATATTCCTCTCTCTAAAGCAACCAGACACCACTGGCGAAATCAGTCACTTTAGCTTGCAGAACACCGGAGTGGCTGGTCTACTGCTGCCTCAATCGGTTGGTTTGTTTATGTTATTTTGTCACTTTTTTTTAAATCTGAACTGACCTTTAAAACACCAGAATTGCACAGTAAACACAAACAAACTACGGCTGGAAAAATACATGCTTTTTAAACCATAATCATCGCTTCGGACGGACGCAGGATATGAGGGTTGGGTGATTGGACGAATATATCACCCATCGATGATGGGCTGAATCCATCATCTGTTGGCTCTCTTGGCCAATTAATTTTATTTTGCAGGTGTAATGGTCTGCAGAGTGACAGCCACTGCTCTGCGCTCTCATCCAGCAGAATCAAGGATTGGAGTTGGTGAATGTTGGGACAGTCGACAGACTCACAAAGACGGTTTAGGTGAATTTTACATGTTTTTCTGTCGAGTTTGAATGAAGTGTGTTTTACAAGGAGTTAACGAGCCGTCTTAGTTCGGTGAAAGAGAGAAACTTAAATTCAGGAGGATATATTTCTCTGTTTAAAAAGGAAAATAGGTGTGAGAATATTTAATTTCTAGACATTTTGTGAGTTTATGTTGTTTATTGGACATAGTAAACGTATGCAATGTATGATCAGAGGACAGAAGGAGGTGGGTGGGGGGAATGAATATATCGCCAGTCGCCGATAGATGGGCAAACGATGGTCAGTTGGAAAATTTTAACATATTGCTCAACCCTGCAGGATATGCAAGAAACCATGATTTGTATGGAGATGCACATGCCAAGTTGTAGTTATGAGAAACAAAAAAAAAACCCAAATTATTATTTTGGAGAGAATGATATAGAGTAGCAGCTAAATATAGTGTTATTATTTTTTAGGTGTCTAATTTCTTTTTTTTCCACTGACCCTGTCCACAGCAGTTAATTGCTTAGCTTCCTCCATCTGTACTCCTGCTGCTTCTCCAAACTGGGGCCGTGTTGGTAATACATTGACCCCACTTCAAATAATCCAAACCATCCTTTTAAGAAAATTACTGCTTGAGAGGAGATCGTGTCTTGGAGAGCCTGATGCATTTACACCTTTTTACCATCTGGCTTGAGAGCATCTCAAACTACCTTTGGAGAAAGTTTTCAATCTGTCCTCAATACCTCTTGGATGCATTTACTCTTCACTTCTCAGAAATTGTGACAGGTCTTAAATAAAGCTGATTTTTGTATAGGGTTAGTGCATTTATAATACTGAATGTATACTGAATGGGAACCCAAGAACTGAGACGAGTGTCCTCCTCCCCCACAGAGACAGATGAAGAGCAGTGATCTGGTCCACGGATCAAACAGGCCAGCTGATTGCAAAGCCAGACGCCCGAGTCGAGAGGGAAGTTTCCTCTGCGCACTCCACATGCAAACACTCTGCAGTGAATACACCGTGTCCAAGGTCTGTTATTACAATACGTTTAACTTTATTTTAACCTCTATTTATACAGGGTTATCCTAATCATTTCCATAAACACACTTCACATTCTTCAGCACGGACTCTGTCTTCTGGGGGCGAAGAGTTGGAGCGACGGCCGAGCTCCATTTGGTGAAAGGTTATAGCAGGGTGGATCTGTGTATGGAATATTTAGTGGTATGTGCGAGTGCATGTGTGCCTGGTAACCTTGGCTACAGCACAAAGTGAAATATCACTCCAATGTGTGAGTGAGAAGAAGGCGAATGCTTCACTGACGACGACCTTGTCTTGTGGGTATACTCGTGTCTGAAGAGGGAGGAAGAATGAGAAAGCTGTCTGTAAATGTGGGCTGCGTCACGTATGATCATAGTTAGGGGCTGGTTGGATGTATAGGCGCTCGGATCAGACCGCAGCACGGACTTCCAGTATCTTTCCAATTTGCAGTGACCTTGGGACGAGTGTGTGATTTGACTTGAGGAGAATGAGTCGATGAGATAAAGGGATTGTGGGAAGATCACAGGAAGCCAGGAGAGTGTAATGTGCGATGTAATGTCCGCAGATAAAAAAGCAAAATCAATCAAACTTGCCCTTCTATCTCGCGCTCTTTGCTCTTGGATCACAAATTTTCCTTGAGATCAAACAGTCACAAAAATCCAAGTTGACTCTGCACCCACAACCGGAACTTCATAAGTAATGTCCAGTACTTTTTTTTACCTGACGTGATCTCAGAACTTACCTTCAGTGATCTCCTTCGTGGCACACTCTCGCCTCGTACTCCTGACACGTATTCCTCTCATTGATCAAAGGTTGGAGGGAAGTTGTTAATGTCTGAAGTAGTGACATTTGAAAACTTGTGGGCTGAATTAGAATTTCTTTTTAACTCAGACTAGTGTTGGAATAAATCCAACAAACTAAAGAGACTTTTTCAAATTTGATATGTTGCACTAGTAAGTACTGCTTCCAGGAGACAGTCACAGTAAGCTGTTTATAAATGTCTGTAAAAGTATATGCAATTTTTCCATATTACTGACATATGTTTATATATGCAATAGACAATTCATGTTTCATAGGACTTATAGTTTGTGACAAATACATTAAGTAAAGCTCACTGCTAACTACAACATGATATAAATATTCCTTAAGATCGTGTAAAGCAACAAAAAATGTGTTTTCTGGACTGAGTTTGCCACTCCACAGAAACATGTTATTAACCACCCAGCCTAGTTTGAATGATTAAAAAAATAGCCAGGTATATAAAATTAGGTCTAAAAATCGTCCAAAAAAATCTACTCTGAAACACTGGGGTCGTTTTCAATTCTGTACTACTACAACTACTACTACTGCTCTCCTACTGCTACTATAAATTCATGGCATTTGGTCCATGAATCATCATCATGTTGGTATTGAGCTTGTGTGATAAGGTGTGTGTGTTCCTCTTTCACTGTTTCATCCGCTCTCTGTCACTTTGTAGACTTACTGTATTTCTCAGAAGATGACACTAATACTCTTTGCACCCTTTTTTTTTTCTTTTCAAATTCAATATTAAGTCGATAAAGGAAAGAAAAACAAATAAAGCTCTATTGTGCCACTGAAAGCAGGACCGTTATGAAGCTACATATCTTCTGGAAAAAAACGCAACGTGCCTCGGCTGCCTGAGAAAACATCAAATGAAGGGTTATTGTTCGGATCACAGGCTAAAGAAAAGGTGGATCTTATGTCTGAGACCTCAAAGAAAGGTGCATGGCCTTGAATTATGATTTCAGTTTTCTTATCAGTTATTGGAGATACAGAATCCAAATGTACTGTGTTTTTCCATCCCCAAGTTCAGTGTGAGTGCTACTGGCAGGTCTAAATTTATCTGCAGTCTTTTATAAATGTTGCATAGTGCTAGCAGTTAGCATTAGCAGTGTGTAAGAAAGTTAACATGACAGGGAGGAATAGAAAATTGAGTATGGATCCAACTTAAAGGGACAGTTCAGAAGGCAGACATCTCTACGGTCGACAAAACTCACCAGATCTATCTAGATGGATAAATAGCACAACAGGCCAGAGGGAAAAATGAGTGTTTTTGAGCTTATTCTTCAGGTGAAGGGCTCATTACATGGGTCAGACAGTCTCAGTAAAAAATAAAAAATACAAGTCTCCTTCAGAAACTGTCCAAGGCTCACTGTGAGGTTTGTACAGAATTTAAATGTCTTTAATTTAGAATCAGAATCAGAATCAGAATCAGAAATACTTTATTTATCCCCAAGGGGAAATTGTTGTTTACATGACAAAAAGAGTTAAAAATGACCAACACAGGTCTTCATCAGGGTCAGACAGGAGCAACTTACACACCTGAGCTGTGTTACACTGATGAGTTGAGTGGGAGGGTCGTTTCCTGTCAAGGTGCAATCCTATTGGCTGAACACCAAGCGATACATCAGCAAAGTGAGAAAAGGGAGGTGGGGGACAAAAGAAAAGGAGAAAAATAGGGGGGAAAAGAGAAATAAAAAAAGAAAAGAAAAGAAAAGAAAAAAGAAAAGAAAAGAACAAAAAGTAAAAACAAAACGGAGAGAAAAAAGAAAAAGGAAGGGGAGGGGAAAAGAAATAATAAAATGAAATAATAGGAAAAAATGAGAGCAGGGGCAAATCCAAACCATTCAAAAAGATAACTGTGATGTACGTAGAATTCATGACGTGTCAGCACGTTCATGTGTTTTGAGTCAAGATTTACTGTTACGTCACCAATTTATCATTTAAAATGTTTGTTAAAATGACGAATAATTGATTGATTTCCACTATTCATGAAATGAGAGAGAATGAAATAGAAATCAAATGAAAATTTTGAATGACCAAAGTGAGGTCTAGTAATGTGCTCTTTGTGGAAAATATTAACCTGATCTCCACTCCAAGGACATGTTATTAAAGATAAATAAATTACATCTTTCAGAGAAAAAACATTCTTTGCAATGTTTTTAAGATAAGATAAGATAAGATAAGATAAGATGAACTTTATTGATCCCACACCGGGGAAATTCACTTGTTACAGCAGCTCAAGTAGTACAGATAGAAAAATAACAATAAAGTACCTTACATCCCAATTACTTAAATTATGTTTAAAAAAAATCTTTGGAAAAATCAAACTTTTTTTCTTCTTCCGGGTCTCAGGACAATAGAATAAAAACAGAACTAAGATAAGTTATGTAAGCTAAATAGAAAAAGTAGTAATGGCAGTTACATTGAAAAGTATTATTGGCAGCGATATTTAGAGGTAATAATAATTCATAATAATAACCTGCACTGGCAAACTGGTCACTTAACAAGGTAGTTATTGTCTATTTCACATTGTATTTTGTACTACACAGTGTGTTCCTACAGTACATGCATTTACTGTAGTCTGTACTGTACTTTGAATTTTATTTATTGCATCTACATCTACATCATTGCATGCTGTCCTTTTATAAATCAATAAATAAATTAAACTAAACTAATAAAGTTATACTGCACCAGACAATGAATTCAAAAACAACTAGAACTGCAAGCAGTTATGAACGGGGGCCAAGCCTCCCCGCGCGACTCGGCCCCCGGCTCTCGGCGAACCCACGGAACGCGAATAAAGCCGATCGTCAATCTGGATCGGCTGCATGCCGACACACGCAGACCGTGAGGGCCCATTCGTCGCTGCTTTATTGTAATGGGAAGAGCACTGGAAGCGTGAAAGGCTGAATATGTTTATTGTAACAAGCCACGCCCACTTTGACCAAACATGACTAAACTTTACGGCTGGCCTTGGGACTGACTCCGCATCATGCTCACTAAATTTTGTGCGAATCTGATGAACTTTCATGTCACTTGATGTTTCTGTGCTTATAGCGCCCCCTATTGAGTAGTCGTGATTAACTTCAAGTCATGGCCTCAGGAGTAACGTAGCATCATTTTCACCAAATTTCGTAAAAATCGGTCATACCATTTAAGAGATATAAATGTTCAATATTTACAGCGCCCCCTAGTGGCCAACATTAGCCAAATTTGGGTCATCGCCCCAGAGTCAGATGCCAACCTAATATCTCAGATTTGCTGTCATTAGGATTAATTTTCACTGATATATGTAACTGTACGTGGTTTTATAGCTAGCTCAAAAAATTTATTCGTTAATAATTTGCACATGTTTGGAGGGAACAGAATTCTTTTGATAACTTTAGATCAGGTCCAGCTCAAGACTGTTCGTGCCAAATTTCACAGTGATCAGACGAAATCCCTAGGAGGAGTTCGAAAAAGTAGGTTTTCCAGTTTTCGCGATTTTGCGGGGAAAAATTATAGGCGGAAATGGGCGTGGCCCAGCACAGGTGATTCAGGGCTATGCAGGGAATCTGGGGATATGAGGTTTTTGAATGTGCGACATACGGTGTGGCAGTTATAGCCCAAACGCATTGCCCTTGATTATAGCGCCCCCTGATGGCAGACATAGGTCATTTTTTGCGTCTGAGGTCCCTGCAGGGGACTGGACCAACCCTCCAAATTGCACCACCCTCCCTTGCACGGTTTAGCCTGCAGAACTACTTTTATCAACGGAAGAATAAAAATAAAAACTATAACTAGAACTGCAAGCAGTTATGAACGGGGGCCAAGCCTCCCCGCGCAACTCGGCCGCCGGCTCTCGCCGAGCCCACGTAACGCGAATAAAGCCAATCTTAAATCAGGATCGCCTGCATGCCGACGCGCGCAGGCCATGAGGGCCCGTTCATCGCTGCGTTATTGTAATGGGAAGAGCACTGCAAGTGTGAAAGGCTTAATATGTGTTTTTTGTAATAAGCCACGCCCACTTTGCCCAACATGACTAAACTTTACGGTTGGCCTCAGGAGTGACTCCACATCTGCTCACCAAATTTCGTGCGAATCGGATCAACTTTCATGTCACATTATTTCTCTGTTTATAGCGCCCCCTATCGATCAATTTGCGTCAAATTTGGGACAGAGCCTCTGGTTGACCTCAGAAAGGTTTGACTCGAGTTTGAGTTTGATAGCTTTTACTTTGGCAAAAATATGCAATGGTATCTGTTCTTTAGCAAGCGGAGAAAAATGTTTATTTATAAGTACTGCATTTTTTGGAGTACCAGAAATCTTTTGATAATTTTTGATAAGGCAAGTCTTGAGATATTATCTGCAAAGTTTCGTGCTGATCGAGCTTAAAGCGTAGGAGTAGTTCGAAAAATTAGGTTTTGGACATGTAGCGACCTACTAAGGAAAATATGCTGGGCGAGTGGGCGTGGCATATGTCAAAAGATCGGACTCTATGTGGGGAACACGGGGATATAAAATTTATGAAAATATGTTTTGAAATGTGGAAGTTACAGGTCAAAATGCGTTTGCATCCGTTACAGCGCCACCTAGTGGAGCAGAGGGCCAATTTGTGGTATGGGTGGTCTGTGTGGTATTCTATATATATCCTGTAAATTTCACAGCCCTCAGCATAATACTTGAGCTGAAATAAATGTTTGTTGTTTATCTTGTAATAAGCCACGCCCACTTTGACCAGTCGTGATTACCTTAAAGATATGGCCTCAGGAGTCACCCAGCATCATACCCACCAAATTTGGTAAAAATCAGTGTTGCCGTTTAAGAGATATAACGCTCCCATATTT
>JAJHUR010110202.1:0-10625 GCA_027495735.1 Lutjanus campechanus | reverse complement strand
TTTTTTTTTTTTTTTTTCATTTTTTACTTTTTGGAGCCTGTGTCCATTATGTTTGTATTCTGCCTCCTCCTTTTGCAAGAATAATATGTTTTCACAAAGCGCAAACAAAATTTAACTCCTGATTCGATTCCCCAACATTCTTCAGAGAGTGAAAAACAGTATTAAAATGCAGGGAAAATGCGCTGTTGACAGACCAATCCAGAGAGGGTAAACAATACCTACAGTGGTGAGCAGCAATATAATCCCCCATGCGCAGGACTCCATACAGCGCTGTGTATAACGTGTGTGTATACGGGCCCTCCACAGGACTGCTGTGGCTGTACAATAAAGGCCAGACTACAGCTGTGAGGGAGACAGAGATCCCATCGCCAAATCCAATAAGAGGAGTAGAATTTCATTACAGATGTTCAGCCTGGATATGACGGCTCCATCAATAACCACCCCACATGTGAGAGGCAGAGGGATGAGCATGACGCAGTCAAAGTCGCACAGCCATGGCAGAATCTATATCGGATTGTTTCACAGTTCCACTAGCTTGAGTCCTCTTCTCCCCGACTTCTCTCCAACGCCTCTTTTCTTCTTGCTGATGCCTTTCTTTCATTCTCCCTGTCCCCTCTCTCTTGCCTTCACCTTCACTTTTTTTTTGTTCTTGACAATTGAAATGTCCAGTCTTTCTTCAATGGAGCAAGGAATTACATCTCAAGTGGTCTGGTTCAATACTGCTGTCCACTCCCCTCGCCAGACGACGACGAAGATGTTTGCTTAAAAAGATATATGGCCCTTGTTTTGATTTCCAATTACAGTCTCTCCCTCTGTCTCTTGTGTTTTTTCTCCTCTTCACTGGAACAATTTTTGCTTGTCAAACGGCGTGTCATAAGTAACACCATTTATACCGCACACCAACTACAGAGGCAGTTTAACAATTAATTAAAATAACAACATCATTTAATGGAAAAGAAAAAGCCTTTTTGTTCTTTTCGAACAAATCAATATGCATGTGTCTCTTTTACTGTGTGTTAGTATAAAAAGAGATACATTCCTAATTCCCTCTTTTCCAATAACCAGGCTTGGGCAGTAAAGGATTACATGGAACAGGATTAGACTATCCGGACACAAAATAAAGGTAACTACACTCCATTACAGTTACAGGAAAAAAGGCTGTAATAAAATTAGATACACTGAGTCAAAATTGAGATTATTAGCAGGATTATAATTTTAAAATACATTTTAAAATAAAGATTGATATATTTCCATGTGCAGTGTGCACAGATCACATCACTTGGCCTCTAGTAAAAAACCCTGCTAATGTTAGCTACACAGAATTTCAGTTAGCTACCCAACCTGTCACTATCACTACTGCTAGTGCTGAAAAATATGTTGGGACTGTAGGTGGTGATGCTGGTGATCCAGATGGTGTGTGGGTAAAAACACAAGCCCAAGACCGGTATAAGTTTATGTCACTTTAAGGTTGAGTGTGAAGTATGAATAGAATACTAAACAAAGTACATTTAAATGCACGCAGTTGCCACTATTAATCTAAATGTGGATCCATGCACATAGCAAAGGAATAAATAGATGTACAAACAATTAATAAACCTACAACAAACAAAACATTTTATTAGGCTCAACATTTTCACAATTTGGTATTGAGGTAATCCAAAAGTAACAGAAAGTAATCAAACTGCATTACTTGATTAGGTTCCTGAATAAATCTTTTGACAGGTAATTAGAAGGCAAACATATTTGCTCTAAAAGATATGGTCCTTGTTATGATTTCCAATTGCAGTGTCTCCTTTTGTCTCTTGTCTTTCTCTCCTCTTCACTGGAACAATTTCGTCTTATCAAACACAGTGTCACAAGTAACACAATTTACACAACACAACTACAGAGGCAGTTTAACAATTAAGTAAAATGACAACATAATTAAATTAAAAAAATGAATATGCATGTGTCTCATTTACTGCGTGTTAACATAAAAGGGGATACAATCCCTAACTGGGATGTGCCATCTCTCAAATCTTGTACATCCTACATACTCATAATGGGCTATACTGACAAATAACTGAGTCATTTTTTAAGCACTGTATATACAACATAACACTGCAGTCCATCAGAAACACTTGAGCTCATGTGTATGAAGGTCCTCTGAAGGTTAAACCAACTTCACCAGACAGTGAATAGACAGGAAGGACAGCAGTATGTGGCACAGTTGTCATCTGTCTCGAACATTTTTTGTTTCAGCAGTCAGATAAAGTAATAGAAAAGTCTGAATAACTCTTACCATTTTTCAAACCATTTAACTTTTTCAAATGCATCAGACATTTGCTCTTTCAGTCTAAAATATCTGAAGGATTCCAAAGCTTCTTTCAAAACAGTCTGTCCTTAAAAAACAACATGCTTTTGTTTCTCTAATCCACAGTCTTGAGTGAGAGTAAATGGACACATGAGAGATGCCTTCGATCCAGTCACGAAATGTAATGTAACTGTCTTTTTTGTAACATTAAGCGTGACTTACAAACTAATATATTATCGACTGTTGTTCTCATTCCAGGGTCAAGTAAGAACTAATGAACACTGTGCCCTTTGACGAATTTCAAAATTAAGGTTGTTGAGAAACATTTCAGGTGACTGTCGCAGTTTGGTTACGTTTACGGACCAAAACTAGTAAAAAATAAAAGTGTCTAAATGAGCCACGCCAACTGAAGACATGCTAAACTACAGAACACACGACCAACACGGAAGCCAGGTTCTACTAAGAGGTAAGAAACACTCTGACCACACAGTGGGCAGGAAGAAAAAAGAAAACCTAACCTTCTACTAAATAAACACTGACTGTTGGTCTCACAGGAGAACTGAACCTAGGTCTTCTGTGTGAAAGTCCTGTTTTTGATACACCCATCCACTCCATCTTTTACTTTGAAAGCCTTGTAGATGAATCTTTAGATTACATTTCGTGAGTATTTTACAAGGTATCATTATATGCAGATGATGTCTTGTTGTACCTACCAAATCCCTTTTAGTTGCATATGTGCAATGAAAGAGTGTATTTGACACTGTGGTTCATTTTCTGGCTACAAGGTTAACATAGATAAGACAGAGACTTTGGTGAATTCAGTGCCCAAAGAGTTTAAAAAGAATTTAATGGTGCCTGCAATGGCCAGTAGCAGGCATCAAGTATTTGGGGATTCAGGTTACCCCCTTACTAGATCTATTAGGTTTAGGAAAGGATCATAGTTTGGGTTAAAATGGAAATCTGATAATGAAAAGAGAAGGTGTCCAAACTAGCCACGCCCACTGAAGACATGCAAACTATGCCAATCTAAAGACCACACAACCAACATGGAAGCCAAATTCTAGGAAGATGTAAGAAAATGCACACCTGAGTAGCAGAGGCCACCTTAGATATAGTGCTGAACAATAGACAAAGTTTTAGATTAATTCATGCTGATGATGATGTTGTACCTTACAAGTCCCTCTAATTCCATATCTGCCATGAAAGAGTGTACTGAACAGTGTGGTTTATTTCCAGGCTACAAGGTTAACATAGATATACAAGAGGCAATGGTGGACTTAATCCCCTTAGGGTTAAAGTTAAAGGGTTAAAGGCCAGCAGTGGTGGGCATCAAGTATTTGAGGATTCAGATGACCTCCTTACTAGATAAAAAAAAATACCAGGCCAAAAGTAAGAAATTGTTCAAAATGAAAAAAGATGACCTAGATAGGTGACACACTCTTATCCATTCTGGGGACAGTACATCTGAATGTGCAACCCAGACTTCCAGATGCTTTCTTTTCAAATACCTCCACATGCTGGATCACCTGCTCTCTTGTTTTGTATGGCAGGGGAAGAGACCTAGGGTTGAATATAAAACACTGCAACTCCCAAAAGAAGAGGGAGGTTTAGCTCTCTCTGACTTGTAGATGCAGGCGCCCACTTGAATCCTCTCATCGTATGGATCATCAATGATGGAGAGAGCCAGCAGTTGAACATAGAGAAATCAGCTGGTCAGCATGAATCAGCAGAATTTCCCCTTCTTGGGACTTACATAATGAACAAATGGACAAAGTTCACATTACAAATTTGGAAAGAAGTGCACAAAACACATGATTTACATCTCCCTATTTCAGCCATTTCTCTCATTGGGTCTAAAAGAGACTTAACCCACTCCCTCACATGGAGACTGATTTTAAGAACTGGTCAAGATGGAAGGTTAAGTTATCTGCATCAGCTCTTTGAGCAATTCAATTTCTTTGAACAGAAAAAAAAAAAGTCTCCTTATTTTTTATTTATAACTGGGACATTTTCTACACATTAATATCTGCTCAAATTTCCATCCAAAGTTCCCAGAACTTTTAGTCCCAGGAACTACTTTTCAAGAAAATAAAAATTTCCTTCAGTCCATTGTTGTTTGTGTTTCCACCACAGTCTAAAGACCTGCAAAAATTGGGCAAGTTAGTCCACTGACATGAAAAGGCAATGGCTCTCTTTACATGTCATTTTTTCCCCGTAACTATGATACCACATAAAGCCATGATAGGCATCAGTTTTGTCCAGATGTTACCTGCAGCAAAATGCTTAATGAGAACCAGACTTTGTCGGTGAGCCATCTATCATGCTTTTTTCTGATGAGTAAGTGAACAGTCATCAAAACCAGGATTAAACTGCTTTGTGGGTACCAGTTTTTTTAAAATGTTGGCTAAAATAAAATACTGCCACCATTCAATCCCATCACCCCCACCCCCAAAATTCCTGTGTTTTTGGAAAGTACTACTTTGTCGAGCAAGGACATTATAAAAGGTAAAATAATGCCCCAGAGCTGAATTTAGACCCTGGTCCATGTGATGGAAACACACTGAGTTCCTCCAGAGGTTCCCTGGGGAAAGTTCCTGCAGTGGAAACGTGGCTGAAGATGACCTTGATAAGATTCAAGCTCCGAAGGCAGTTGATAGGCTGTTGATTAATCTACAAATTAATCATTCAATGGACAAAACCATCTCTTCTATGTATGATGCATTTTTAGACTAGATTAGATTCAGTGCATTTTTTTTTTTTTTTAACAAGAGATAAGACCGACTCCCTCTGAAACAAAATGGGAAAAGAAGCCACAATTGCTGGCACCCACAGAGACCTGGAATAAGATCTGCTCAGGGGTCACCAGATCAAATACATGGAGAGAGTTCAGATGGAAACTTATTGTATTGTATTCTTTAGAACGCCAGCTGTGTTCTAAAGAAGGAGAGAAGAAGTAAAGCGGGACGTCCACTAATTGGAAAACCTACTGAATCCCAAATTGCTCCTTAGGGCTGTGCCATCGCTGTGTGAGTGTGTGTAAATGAACATTAGATACACTTCCTGATGAGCAGGTTGGCAGCCTGCGTGGCAGCCCCGGCCATCAGTGTATCAATGTGTGTGTGTGAGCAGGTGAATGTTGGCATGTAAAGCGCTTTGAGTGGTCGGGAGACTAGGATGCAGTCCATTTATTATTTACCTCAACATGTAAATTTGATGCATGTATGTCTGGTGATTGCTGGAGGGCATGTGGGAAGGTGTCAGCTCAGAATGTGCATATGTTCTGGACATGTCCAAAGCTTAATACCCCTTGGGGCGACATCCTGTATATCTAGGCCAGGGACCCCATAGACACTACCTGAAGTGATACCAGACAGTACTGTATGACGGGTATATACTTACCTTCCTCAGATACTATTTGCTGCAGCTATCACTATTTGTTTGCAAGATCCAAGATCCATTCATGCAATTTATTTACACTGTAAAAAACCAAAAAAAAAACCCAACCCAAAATGACTTGTTTTAACGAAAAATGTTAGTGTCCAGGCTGCCTTAACACTGTAAGTTGATTGACTTTGAAAAGACTTTTGTAATCATTCAAGACAAATAAACTTTTCAAGTAAAATAGATTTGATACTTAGCCTGACATCAGACTACATTGTCAACTTATTACACTTAATGTCCATATTCAGTCTGACATTGCCTCCACTCTAAACAATTTATCTGGGGGGACGGGGGATTCGATTTTCCCAGACCAATCACTAGAAACAGTCATTTTAAGTCAGCATGTCAGCATACTTTGTTTTTTGCCCCCACAGTCCATAGTTTATTATGAGCGTTATTATGAGAAAGTGAGTGTGTGAGGGGTAGTCATGCTCCTTTAGTCAGTTGTAAATTGTGTAGATCAGCTGTGGGTTGTCAATGACTTCTTCATGTACTCTTCACAGCAGAGTCTGACTGTGAAAAGCTAGCTAGTTAGCAGTTATGAGTCAGGCTAAAGACCAGAGGGCTCTCAAACAGATTTCAGAGCAGCAGAGTTATCTTGTTTTATAGTGCACCCCTCTGGAAGCCGTTGGTAGAGAAACAAATGCAATCAGCTGATAATTGCATTTTCTTCTAGTCACGGACCAACATGAAGTTAGCTCATAGCTGCCGATGAGCCAGCACTAGCTCACTTTTATTTATTTTCATTAGTCCCCCCATGGTGCTGATTGGTCGGTTATCTTTTGTTTCGATAAAGTTGCTGTTACATGTCATGATGCCAGACCAGAGAAACAGTAACACAGTAGACTGGGTGGATTCAAAGGTCTGGATCCAGGCTATACTTGAAATTAATTACATTTTAGTTGAGAAAACATGTTCTATTAGCTTAAGATATTAGGTTGAACCAACAACTGTTTAGTCACACAAACAAATGTTATAAATAAATTTGATTTCCTCAGGTCTGCATTTCAGACAAAGAGCTTAAATTTATCAAATTTTACGTGTAAGGTGGCAGAGAATGAATGTATTACCTTCAGCAATGACAAAAATAAGGAAATACAGGCAGAGGGCAGGGGGCCATAAGTGATGACTGAAAAGGATTATGTCATGTGAATTTATACATTGTTTTTTTTTTTTTTTTTAGGTGTTAGCGTTAATGTTTAATGTTTCAGATTACACCTTTAATTAAAGTATTTTTGAACTCTGTACAGTGCATTAATTCAACCCATCATTTCAAATTAAAATACTTCACTCATATTTACAAGTTCTGAAGTGTCCTGAACATTAAAAATAAACTTAATATTTACCTTCAGTGAATCAGAGTTTATCATCTGATTCAACTAAATTCCTGTATGATTTTTTTAACAGTTACTGGATGGAACAGATCAGCCACTACTGACACTTAAAGAAACTCACATTTGATAAACAATGGAGGCCTGTTAAGAGTAGAATTATACCTGGTCCTAAATATTGAACTGTTGTAACCCTTATTTATCTGCTCATACTGCACCCTGCTTTATTATCATGCTTTATTATGTATTATGATTTTTTATTATTTTATTGCCACGATTATTACTCTATATACTTTCATTTTCCATGGCCATGAAATGCATGTAGGTTATGGTGTGGTGGGTAGAGGGGAATATGTGTGAGGGTTGGGGAGGGTGTGTGAAACAGGAAAGAAGAAGGATTTTTAGGCCTTTTGAACACCTAATATGGACACTTTTTAAAAAATTATATCATACTATGTTCATTAAATGTCATGAATGACCTCCAACTAGATATAATTTCTCAGACCTTGATGAAAATATTTCTCAGGTATGACAGGACAGGAGAGATTAGACAGAAATATTCTGCACATGAAAGGTTTTTCAACCTTGTTAATATGTAATGTTTAAAAAGAACCAGAAATATCACACTGCAGAAGTGTCATTTATATTGAGCAAATTTGTCTTGTTATGGCAGTAAATTCACTGTAGAGGCAGAAATATTTGTGGACACCCACCTGGGTTGCAAGAATGCAAGGTGTTGAAGTTCACATTTTCCAATTACCTCTAACTGCTGCCTGGAAATGCCACCACTTGGGTACTGCTCTACCGCCGACGTTTCTTTTATTTAATGTGTGTTCGAAAAATACATTTAATGGAGGTACATGCTGAAATTCCAAAATGTATGACGAATATTCTAATAAGCAGGATTTTGTAATTTAAAAACACCTGTAGCGTTGGCTATAACAAAGGTAAGCTTCCCATGTTGCCTGATTAAGACTCAATATATTTCCTCTCTTTAATATTTAGTGCCAGGTATTATTAATCCTTCTCCTACAGAGGATAATATGCAAAATAATGTGCAAACTTCAGAGAAAAGAAACTGGTTACTGTGGTGTTCTACTAAGAACATTTTTATATTCCAAGAGTTTTATCTAGAACCCACCCAGGGTGTTCTATAGATAGGAAAGAGTTCTTCAAGGATCTCTTCAAGGATGAAAAGGGTTCTTAATGGAAACCTTAGTCTTACAAAGACCCATTGATGAACCGTTTCTTCAAAAAAGGGTTCTTGAGAAACAAATAGTTATTGGTAGAACCTCAGTCCTTCAGGAAGAACCCTTTTGGAACCCTTATTTCTAAGAGTGTAAGGAAGACAGAAAGTCCTCCAGGCGAGCACTGCAGTCCATCCAGAGAAAGCTTGACTCGCTGGTGTTGCATCCGTCTCTTTATAATCACTTTAATTCCCAACGACTGCCATTAATATCGTATTGCAAATCGATCAAGCGGAAAGGATTTCTCACATTATGGTAAAATATTAACACCTTGAGGAGAACAAATGGAAGCACAAAGAAAATAATTTGGCTCACTGCTTGTGACAAAAACATCTGAACATATTTTGCTGGCATTAAAGTAATATTTAATCTCACAAGGATATATACAGTCCATTACTCTGAATTTATTTGTCTGCTGCTCTTTCTTTTCTCATTTTTTCCCCTGTAATTTATTTTCACAGTGCATTACGGTGCTAAGGATACATGCTGTGGCTGGGATTTTTCTGCCCATGCAGGCATTGAAAGAACTATCATTCTCAGCTCATATCGCAGTGGTTTAGAGAGCCATTAGTGCATGCCATACATATTTATCAAAAATCAACACATCCAGGCTGTGTATCAAACTGATAAACAGCAGTTTATATCAAACATCCAGTTCTGTCAAGCGTGAAAGTGATATATTTTCAAGCACATCTGTAACTATTACCAAATACTTCACTGGCGGATCTTTTTCGGCTGTCAGCAGGCAGTCTGCTAGACTTTTCTCTTGCATGATGACATAAGCCACATTAACAACTTATTACAAGCGTTTACATCAGTTCCCGTGGTAATCTCCAAACAAAGACCGTGATACACAGATGTATCACACATTTCTCAGACAAAACTCATTGGCACCTTACCTAACACGGAGTTAGGGGTCCAATTGCATCAGCTACAAACTGCTGTGCAGAAGAGAAGAAGAAGAGAGCCCCACAAAAACAGGTGGGTGAGCACAGAAAGGAATGATGGGATGGCAACGGGAGCCGTCTGTGATTGGAGCGTTCCTAGCCCCAGTAAACCTTTCTTCTCTCGCCGCCATGTGCAGAGCGTTGATAAGAGACATCATCCCACTGACTCATTAATCAACTGTGAAATGTACAGCTACCTGCCGCTTTCTTATTCCCGTGCCCCCAAAACCCCTCCGCTTCTCCTCTTCTACCCGTCTGTAAAGAGAAGAAACAAACTGGACTCCATGAGGATTCCTTTTGAAAAAGAAAAAAAAATGCTCGCCCAGCAAATTTCCTGTTTCAAGATGTTTTTTTTTTTTTTTTACTCCTTCCCCATCATATCCACATGCACGCAGCCCTGTGTACACTTGCGTTGACACACAGAGACAAGCGTGAATGCATGCTCTGTGTTTAAACACAGGAATGCAAGGACATGAAGGCAGAAGGAGCAGCCCACGACTCTGCAACTGGTGTGCGGCGCTTTAAAGTTGTGCAGCTGAGCACTTTGTTCTACAGACACATGCTTTTTCTCTGTCAGCAGCTTAAATTATGATCATGCGGACAGATAGCCATATCATTCTGGCTTTACATCTAACATTCAAACTCAGCGGCCAATGTTCATTTTTCAATCTATGAAAGTATGGAAGCATTATTTTACAGTGCACTAATAAGACATAACCCACAGTACTTTGTATCAAATTAGACCAAAACTATAAATATGCTCTTTATTAGACAGTCTAAGCTTGTTTATGAGACCCTCATTAGACTTCATTAAAGGGTAGTTTGGGACACATTACAGCAGAACTGTACTGTAAACTAAAGTGTATTATTTTCTACAGTTCAACACTTGTTTGACTTTAGGACATCAGAGCTGTACTGTAAACTAAAGTGAAATTACATTTCAATCAGGAGAGACTCTGAGTAAGATGAATTGTTTATTGCACGTGCATGAATCACACAGAAGTCTTTGGCGGTTAGACCCCATTGCAGCGAATAGAATATGGACATATATAAATAGGGGGTGATGAGCAGGAGTTAGAGGAAAGCCCCCGGGGTCTAGACACTGTTGGTGGTGGTGATGGGATGATGATGATGCAGAGGCTAAGTGGTGAGGAGATTCTTGACTCTTGCTGCCTGGACCTGATGATGGCATGGGGAAGGGATGAGGTGATGACTCTGGCTGCCTGGGTCTGAAGACTGGAGGAGAAAGGGGTGGAGGAGGGTTGCGCATTGTCTGTATGGCACTGATGGAGCAAAGACAGCAGAGATTTAAAGTTTGACAGTGGCGGCAATTGACTGGCAACGAGACCGTGGCAAAGTCTGATTG